>JAAKBH010000198.1:0-138061 GCA_019776075.1 Amaranthus palmeri | reverse complement strand
CACCAAGAAAACACCATAATGATCATCAACCAAACCTTTGGCTCCGATACCAATTGTTAGAGTAGGCTAACAAATGCGGAAGCGTGGGCCTAAAGGTGGCACGAAAGCTTAACGACCATGGCTTGAAGGTGTACAATGAAACATGATTTATATGCAAGTATTAAGGTGATTAAAGCAATAAAAGTAAATAAAACAATAACACCAAGATTTAAGGTGGTTCACCATTAATTAGGCTACATCCACCATCCTAGGCTAGTGTATCATTATGTGTTTAAAGGATAGAGAGCTTGAAAGCTCATTACAAATGTTGAAAGAATTACATCAACGGAGTGTGTGTGTGAGCATACATGGAGTAGAGAATTATAGTAAGAATGGTAAGGATAATGTGGGAGGCTCAAGCTCTAAGCTTAGCTCTACTTTACATACACAATGCTACTACAATATATAGGCAAAGGGAAAAAATTGAGTGTGTCACTTGTCCCTTGGTCCCCAACTTGTACTAGTTCTAGAATACTTCCTTGAAGCCCAAGTAGTGCATCAACTATGCCTACAAACACCCAAGTTTCCACTACCACTTACGGCCCGTTTGGTTAGTGGTACTAATGGTGGTAATGGGAATGAGTTATAGTGTAAAATTTTCATCAAAACTTTATATCATTCCAATGGTAATGAAATTTTGATCACAAAAAAAATTTTTTGTTCACAAATTTCCATTACCACCTAATACCACCTCTCCCATTGGTATGCATTGGAATGAATTTATGAATAAAATGATATGATTGAAGGTTGTCAAACATGGCCATTAAAGTAGCCAAGAGATTTTTCAACCAAAATTACATTAATTTTTTCATTCATATTACCGCGTTTATATTACCACCTACCAAACGGGCCGGTTAGTACTATTGTACTTATGGTACTTGAAGATACTCAAACACCCAATCAAAGCATAATACTCCTTTTACCATTATCAAAAAAATGCTTAAGGTCTAATAATCTTAATTAGTTATTTAACCTTTAAGACCAAATTCTTTTACTCATTAATTGTCATCTAATTACATGACTAATTATCCCCAAACTCAAGTCACACTTCTTCACTCCACTTTTACAATTTCCAATACTCCACTACCACCTTTACAATTATTTTAATCAATTAAAATATCCAACTACCACCTTTTCCAATGGACCCCACTACTACCTTAAAATCCTTATTTGATCAAATGGGACTAGTAAACTAGAACGGAGGGAGTAATATATTTGAAGAATTAGAAAACAAAACAAAGGCTAAAATTAAGATGCTATAATTGATTTATTTCCTTCTCAATGAATGCCCATAGGAGATGATTTATTTAGTATAAAACCAAAAATTAATTTTTATCAAACATCACTATAAGAATTGACTCAATAGCCATAAGTCTATAGCGATAACTAGTCAAATCAGCTAACAGCCATAACAAAAACCATTTGTCAAAAAGAAACTCAACAGAAAGAATAAGACACTATAAAACAACATTGAAATTGCGTACCTCTTAAAAACTCCAATAGCTTCATTTGATTGGCATTGGCAACCAAAACGTGGGTGGTCGCCATTTTAATTAGTTGGCAGACACAACAGTGGTGGTTGAAATATGCAAATACGAACTCATCATAACATCCATTAAAAAGCCGTAAAAAAGTCAAGTGTCAAATTTCTAGAGCACTATCATATGTGATTTTTTTCTATTGGAGTATTTAAATTAAATGAAATTAAATAGTTGACCAATCTACTTCAATTAAAGATTTGGCAATCAGTAATAATCTAATCTATATATTAAATAAGAGAATGGAAACATTAAATTAAGAATCATTAAGATGTTAACAAGTTAAAATTACAAATTAGTAAATGAAATATTAATCATATATCTTAACTAAATTACTACTAGAGAAATTTTAAAACAAAATAAAGTATAAGAAGTATTTAGATAACATTAAATAATTTATTAAAATTTAGACTGATTTAGTTATAGAAATTATTTCAACTAATTAATCATCATACAATTTAATAAAAAGACTCAAAATCACACGTTCATTCTTTTGGAGCCACGGCCACGCTAAATTAAAAGAATTTATTTGTTGATATTGTCTTACGTGACCTAATAAAATTAATTAATCACTAGTTATTTTATTTTGTTCATCTACAAACTATTTCAATTTATTATTTCATCTTGTATAGTATATCTAATTATGAATTATTATTGCATGCTTTTTTGAAATATATTTATATCTATTTTCGTATTAAGGATTCCGTGGCATTGCACGGAGTTTTATACTAGTCTATTATAAATACACTAATATAACCTATTATTATGCTAATTAAATATTAATACATATACAAAACAAATACGACTAACATTGTACCTAATTTTATACTAATATAACTAATACTATTCATTTCAAAAAAAACTAATACTATAATAATACGCTTAAGTGCTAAAACTAATATGACTTACATATAATGTCAATCAAAATTCTTCATAGAAATATTTTCATAATAGGCTATATGAACAAAATATGTATGTACATAATATTTTGTAAAACTTACCTACGATATGTCAATGATATAGTAGCGAACTAGGGATGGCAATTTCAGTCCGAATCCGCCCTAGTCCGACTCGATCCGAGGAATATAATCCGATTCGAGTCCGAGAAAAAAATCATCTGACTCCGACTTCGACTTTGGCGTTCCGAGTCCGAGTTAGAGATGGACCGGAGTTGGACCTTAATAAAAATCCGACACCCCTGAAAGGAATCCGACTTTGAATTTGACTTTTACAACCAATAATTAGTTTCCTAAAAAACACTAGACGAGACGAATTCTAACTCTCTCTCATACTATTTGTAATTTTTTCAATACTACTTGGTATTTTTATTTAGATTAATCAATCAGAATACGAAAAATCAGATCAAGAGAAATAAAATACGCCAAATAAAATGCAAGAAAATTTTGTTAAATTGTAGTAGTAGGACTATTTCTCTTGTTAAACTTGAATTCAAAAAACATATTATTTTGGTAAATTGTATTTGAAAAATATATTTTGTTAATTTTGTATGCTTTAAAATCATTAGTACAAAATCAACGATACTGTTTGATCATAATCCGTCTCCACATCCGACTCCGTTGGCGGTCCGAGAGTCCAAGTCAGGGCAAACTTGGAGTATGCATAATCCGACTCCGAGTGGAGATGGACTGAAAATAAAACTCCGACTACTATCCGGAGCAAAGTTGGAATATATATAATCCGAGCCGAGTCCGACCCATTGTCATTCCTATAGCGAACTAGCAATTAGCACTTATTGTGTGGGCCGCGTTATCAACATCAATTTTTTTTTCTGTTATTGAAGTCATAATTACTATTTTTGCCTGATTCTTATATTTATTGAAAGACATATTTTATTATGAAAAGTTATCTCCTTTTCTCATAACTTTATCATACTCTCTATGTTCTTTTTTTGATTGTCCACATTACTATAAGGGGTAGTTTTATATGTTTGTCCCATTTCCTAAAATGGAAAGTTTTGATACCCACTTTTCACCCTCTCTCTCTTCTAATATCCCATCTATAATAATTAATTTATATTTTCTTTCTCATAATACCAATACAATCATTAATTCACACCACTATTATAATAAAACTAGTATAGAAACCCGTGCAAGCACGGAGCTTTTTAGTATAAATTAACATAATAAATATATTTTTATATTAATGACCAAATTACAGATATTATCGTTGTCTCATTTGAATAAAATAAATGTTGTTTTCATGGGGTAGTATTTAAAATACTGAGAAATTAAGTACAATTATTTCCTTAAAACTTGCACCATTCAAAATAATATTATGATGTATTCACGGTCAGTATTTAATTCAATTAGGAAATAATGCTTAATTTAGATCAAGAATATTAAAATGCTGAGATCATTGGGCTGTTAATGTATATTAAAATGATTAATTTTAAGTGAATGAGTGTATTTGGGAAACAGAATTTTAAATTGCTGATTTTATGGTGCAGAATATTAATTCAATTTGAAATCAGATAATCACGCTAGATATTTTCTCAGACCAATCATTTTCTTCCAAGTGTCAGGATTAATCCTGTGATGACACGTGGAATTTCACTCTCTTTTTAGTAGAGTGTATGATACTACCTCCTATTCAGCTTAAATGTCCCATTTAGTTTTTTGACACTATTCACTCATCACTCTTAATTTGTATTTTACTCTTAATTTATAAGTTAAAACATAGTCATGTGGGATCTTGTTTGATTCGTCTAAATACAAGGATTATTAATATCAATTTTTAATTATTTTTAATAAAGAATAATTTGAGATATTAAGGGTTAAAATGTTGTCTCGACAAGTGTGAAAAAACTAAATGGGACATTTAGGCTGAATAGGAAGGTGTAATACCCACAATCAACAAAGATTCACCCTCTCTCTCTTCTAATATCCCATTTATAATAATTAATTTATATTTTCTCTCTCATAATACCAATACAATCATTAATTCACACCACTATTATAATAAAATAATACCCACAATCAACAAAGATTCCCACTATCTTAATATGTGTGAAATCTTCAAATAGGACACACATATAAGAACGGAGGGAGTATCATATTACTTGTTTTGTTACTTTTTTCAGAATATTTGGTGGTTGTACTTTAATCAATGTAAAATATTTTGCAATCATTAGAAAAATATTAATAACTTAATCTTATGACTTGATTTTTAACTCTAAAAAATTGTACTTCCTCCGATTCACTGTTAGTCCCATTTGTTTTATACATTATATCTAATGTACATATTCAATCCTCAATATTTCTTATTGTGGATAATTAAAAATTATAGAAAGTTGATATGAATTTTTGTTACATTAAGACGATTTAAATAAAATCCCACTAGACTATGTTTTAATTTATAAATTAATAATAAAATATAAATTAAGAGTAACATATACTTCCTCCGTTCTTTTTTACTTGCTACATTTGTTACAAAAGTGATGATATCAAAAAACAAGATTCCATTCATCTGGATAATTAAAAATTGCAATGTTACAGAAAACTAGAGTAAGCTACTTTGCATTCATCTGGATTCGTCTCGAAATCGCAAGATTGGCGTCTATGGTAATTTTTACAATATCTTGCAAATTACATATCCATCTTATATAATCTTTACAATGTTACAAATGGGTGATATGCCTTGGTGAAGGTAGAAGGGCTTTATAAAGAATTAGTCTTGTCTTCATGCTATGAGTTTGTGGAGCAATGTTGCACTTGCATCGCGGAAAATCTCAAACAAATGAATAAACAAAGGTATACTTGTAATTGTTGTACTATGTCTTATTTCATTTTTCCTCCGATACTGTTGTAGATTTTACAAAGAAAGATAGGAAAATTGCAATTCAATCTCAATTAATAAACTAGTTCAATGAATATAAAATAGGCTACAAAATATACTAACGACCCACTTGGTAGGTGATAATAAACGGTGGTAATGAGAATGAAAAATTAGTGTATTTTTGGTTGAAAAAACTCTTGGTTAACTTGATGGTCATGCTTGTCCATCAACAACTATCTGATTTTCTTCCTAAAATTTATTCCAATGCATTACCATTGAGAGATGTAGTATTAGGTGGTAATGGAAATTTGTAAGCAAAAACACTCTTTTGTGATCAAAATTTCATTACCATGGGAATGATATGAAACTTTAATGAAATTTTACACTATAAATCATTCCCATTAATTACCACCATGCACCTAGTACCACTAAGCAAACGGTTCGTAAAGGTCGTGATATGAAGCAACTATAACATGTTAATGGTGGGGTGCTCCCAGACGTGGCTGGTATTCTTAACCACCAGTTTAATCTTTTGATTGAATTAATTCCTTATTAGTAAGTTGGTATGCCTACTGATGTGCAAATTTTATTTTAACCGCAAGTGCACGGTGTACGTGTACGTAGTCGGGGGTCGAAAAACAAGGAAGCTAGGACAAGAAACTTGGTAATTTCGATTGATTATATTGCTTAGGGAGAAAAAGAATTGATTGGTTGTGAACTAACAATTACAAATGCGATAATTAAAAAGAGTTTAAACTATATGATGATGAAATCTAGGGTGTCGGGAATCCCCTAAAGTCTTGCATGATCTAATTTTCAATAGTGTCTATGCAATGTAGGATTAATTATGTGATTAAATATGATCTTGTTAATCTCAAATTCTCCATCTGTTGATTAACTATTAGATTTAGACCCTACTAATTCAATTCTCACACGTTAGTTCTATTGAACGAATGAATAATAATATAACTAAAATTTACCCTAAAGCAAAGTCGATCCTAGGCTCACACGCTAGTTCTATTGACTAGTCCGACAAAGCATATTTAATTTAGGCTTAATTGGCACAATTTAAACACTTTAATCCATAGTTTCAGACACATCCAAGAATCAAATCATACTCAACTAATAGGTTCAAAACCCTAACCCTAGAAAATGGATCTACTCACTAATCATGGCGAAAACAATAAATAAAAACCCTAGAATGAAACTAAGCATGATAAAAGATGATAATAATGAAATTTGTAAGGAAAAACAATAATTAAACTATGAGACAAACAAGTAAAGATCCAAGAGCCAAAAAAAAAATGAAGAACAATACTACTTTTAATAAATGACAATTTCTAGTACAAGCAATTAAAGTTTAACAAAGAAAGATTAAACTAATACAAAATTGATAAAGAAAGATTAAACTACTAATAAGAAAGACAAGAAATTAAAAGCTTACAAGGAATAAAAATGGTGTTCAATGGAGAAAGATTAAGGAGGATGGAGGAAGAAGATAAAGGTTTCAATCTCCCTCCCTCATGCTCCCTCAAGGAGGCTTTGGAAACTTCCCCTAATATGCCTCTAATTACCCACTAATAAACCCTAAGAAGCTAATTAAAAAAAAGATAAAAGAAAATAATCAAAAATAAAGTAATCAGAAAAGAGTGTGCGGAAAAATTAGAAGCCTAAGCCGACTCGGCGGCCACTTCCATGCCTAGGAAGCCGAGTCGGCGTTTTGGGCTGTCAACTTCAGCAAATTTCAAATGTTTGCCATTTTTTGTTCAATTGTTGGAATCGGACGTATAGTATACCATTGGAAAGCTCTTGAAGTCTAGTTTCCAATGCCGCAAACCTTGCATTAATGCGATGTTCCTATCAAAAAGTATGGCCAAAAGAGTAGACATGTATCAAATTTCACCTCAAAACTTTTGCATTAACAACACTTTTCAATTCTTTTGCTCTTTTAATTTACTCTTCATGGCTTGACAAAATTGATAGCTTGATACGTTCTTTGAGCAATGTAAACAAGATTAGCACCGAATACCCACAAAACCAACTCAAAATATCATAATTCACCCATTTGGCTGCAAATTGGACATGGAATACCAAAATGAAGTGAAACCACCTAAAACGACCCTAAACCGCCTTTAAACATCGCAATGTAGCATATAAAATGTAAGCTATTTGTGCAAATAATTGCACTTATCAACTACTCGATTTTTCATGGTCTCATGATAACACCATAGGTCATGATGCTGATGACTTTATAGACTAATTTTCCCTTCATGGTCTCATCTAATATAAGTGTACTGGTTTGGTTTAAACTAAGTTGAATCGAGTCAATTTAATGCATGGTTGAAGTTGTTGGATATTTATGGCCCTTTTGGTGATCCATATTGAATAGTGGAAATGATAATAAAATGTTAGTCTAATTTTAGTAAGAATATCTCTTGACAAATTTAATGACCATACCTATTATCATTTAACAATCTCATTTTTTTCACAAATTCATTACTATGCATTACTACTTGAACCTGTGGTATTAGGTGGTAATGAAAAATATCAACAAAAATTGATCAAACTTTCATTACCATGGTAATGGTATGAATATATTATAAGAATTTACACTAAATCATTCTCATTACCACCAATTAATACCATAACCAAATGCATCGACTCCGTTAGAGTATATTAAGTGTATAAAATTTATACTAAGTACGAGTTATTTTCCAACACTATATACACTTAGACGACTTATATCTACGAGGAGCAAACCAGAAAATTTGATAAGTAGTTCCTTATGGATATTGTAAATGTTAAACCTACTTGCTTTCTTGGAAGGGTGGAAGAAGAATTGTTTTGATCTATTTACTAAAGATAATAGTACTGTGAAATTCTGAAATTCTAATTTTTCACTGTTTTCTTTCTGTAGTGAATGCCCTTTGCAATGCCGAGTTGCGGTGGCATCATTAGTATACGCTGCAACTAGATTTGTTGATCTACCTGAGTTGCGCGATCTTAAGAATGAATTTCATGACAAATATGGGAAAACAGTGAAACCATTTGTCAACAAAGAGGTACTTGTGATGGATTGAGTACTAGTATAATTATTTTCATGAATTGTTAATTAGATATTCTAAATATCTAATCGTTGTATGATTTGTAAACTAGTTCATGAACAACTTGAAGTCGAGACCTCCTACAACAGACATTAAGCTCCAACTGCTACAAGTAATAGCACAAGAGTTTTCTATGAAATGGGATCCGCAAGTCTTGGAGGAACAATTGCAACATGCTAGCCCCCCTACTCAAGTACGTTTCCAGAATTCTGAAACAATCAATGATATCAGTGTTAGAGTATATAACATATCTTGGGGCCTCAACCATCAACTTAAACTTTTGGTTGAGATGGTTCCATGACAATCAGTTGATCAAAAATAAGCCAAGAACCAATTGACCAACACCCGTAAAATCATTTATTTCCGAGCTTATACCTTTTCCATAGTCCTCAAATCTAATAGGTTTACAAAATTAAAATATCAGTAATTGAATTAGATATGAGGGGTAGAGGGGAGTGTACTTAAGATATTATCCCATTTTTGACATAGTGTAGAAAATTTCCAGGAAACTAAATATGATGCAAGTGGTAATGGGTGCAGTCATTTGTTCAAAAACAAGTTTAGCTCAGTTCAAAGAAAAGGAAAATGGGTAAAAGAAGATGAACACATTAGTAAAGGACAAACACTTACATCAAGAACAAGGAGGCGCAAGTCATGTTCAAGGTTGAACGAAAATATTGCAGAGGATTTACAGCTTCCTAGCGGTGTACATGATGTGATCCCTATGCCTTATATTAGAAACCACAAGAATCAAATTGAACATGAAAACAACACGAATGAAGATAATGATTGCGTAGGTCAAGCTAAACCAAGTTTGAGACCAAGATCAGTTAGGACGAAGTTCTTGAAGCCGCCAGCTAGCTCCTGCGCATCTAGGAGTTCCGAACATGAGATTAATCCTATGAAACCTTCAAGTCCGAAAGTCTCACAAGCAAGAGGGAGGCATGATCTTTTTAATGATCATAAGGAAGAGGAAGAAAAGATGTATGATTTCTTGACACAATTTGGTAATAAAACAACTGCAGAAGCTTTTGTTAGTACAATGAAACGTGAAAATGAAATGCCAAAAGTGTTGGATTTGCCTCCACCCCCGAGTAGAAGACGATATCTGTTTGTTGAATCTCATTCAGCATCTCTAATTGGCGCGAAATCTAAAAGTTTCAGATAGTACGAGTTCATTTCTTCTGCCTGTTCAGCAACAGTTTGAGTCGGTTGAAACTCCGATTAGGTTCAAACTGTTTAGCAACAGTTTGAGTAGAAGACGATATCTGTTTGTTGAATATTTAATAAACAGTTTTTACTAATTAGCTCAATTAGCAGAGATTAATCCATCATGAAAAATGTGTTAGAAAAACCAGAAAGTACTGTAAGAAAGATGGTTTTTGCCTTTTCTTTTTAAAGAAGCTTTAATCTTGTAACCTCATTATTAATGCTCATCTTAACGTGCAAACACCAGCATATTCATATCACTAATAAATAACATTTTTAAAGCAACAAACCAATTTTATTCAATTAAATTTTTAAATAAGATAACATAACTAGGTTGATGGAAACCAAGAATTCAAAAAGTCCCTTTCTCTCTCTAGGAGTTAGGGTTTCCTCTTCTCTCTAGGTTTTTGCCTTTGAGACAGTTTTTCATTCCTGTACTCTAGGGGTTGCTCTACCCTACGTAGTTATGGCGGATTATTTAATTGAACAATGCTCTAAATTAAATCTAGTGGGTTGTGAGGAAGAAGTTATAGATCTAGATGAAGGCTTTCATGATACTGTTGACGAGAAACTATCCTTGCGATTGGTGGGTCGCATATTGACGGAGAAACCTTTAAACTTTGACGCTGTTAAACGCACCTTGCTACACATTTGGAGTTTGAAGGAGGGTGTCATCATTCGTATGGTGGACGTTAATCTCTTTCTCTTCTAGTTTTTCCATTGGAAGGATAGAGATAAGATCTTGGAAGGAAGGCCATGGAGTTTTGAAAACAAGTTGCTTGTCCTACAAGAAATTGAGAAGGACATTCAACCGTATGATATGGTACTTTCTCTCCCTTTTGGATTCGTTTATATAATTTACCGTTTGGCTATAGATCCGATGACCGTATTAAAGCAATAGCTAAATCCTTGGGGCTTTGTTTGGAGATAGAGGAGGATTTTCTTGATATTAACCCTTATAGGAGGATTAGGGTTTTAATGGATATCACAAAGCCTTTAAAACGCTTCCAGTTGATTAAGGTAAAAGGCAACTCTACTATAAAGATCTCCTTAAAGTATGAGCGGTTATCGCACTTTTGCTTTTTGTGTGATGAGTCACACAGAAAAGGATTGCACTAATGTCTCTGATGAAGATAGAGAGTCGAACCAGGGTTGGGTATGGACATTAGGGCTTCTCCTAGGAAGGGGTTTGGAAGAAATAAGGAGGAAATTGAGAATCTAAAGTTGAAAAATGCTTGTTTGTCTCGAAACCATCTGGTGCTCCCTGTTTGTTGTCTTGTTCGAATATGGTGGTCCCAAAGAATAAGGATGTCGTTATCATTAATACTGGTGAAACGGATCCCAAGAAAGACGCTGATGTGGAGGAAGGTGGTTCTGGAACCCTGCTGGATTCTGACAAGAATGTTGGTGTTATTGTTTCCCATGACCCGACAGTTGCTGATTACGTGGAGGATACCAATAATAAGGCTGTGAAATGTGGGGCTCCTGTTTTGCTGCTGTCTGACATCAATAATGGGTTGTCTGATAACCCTACGAAAGCTGATGAGTTGGCTGCGGAGGTATCAAATCAATTAATTAGCCCATCTTTCCATTTGGGGAAAAATGATACCCCTTTTAGAAAATTCATTAAAGTGAAAAAGAGGGCATTGGGTCCTAAAAAGCCTCTCTTGGAGTCTCAGGATGTTGATAATAGTACTACTATTGTTCCAGTTCCATATTCAAACTATGAACAAAATGCAAAACGTAAGATGTGGGATATGGATGTGGACATGGTCGAGTATGATGGTGAAGGGAAGCGTTCTTGTATGGGGAATCATGTTTCTGTTGGTGTGTGTAATGAAGTAGCGGGCGTTGGCCATGACCAACCCCGCGAACAACAATGAAAATATTAAGTTGGAACTGTCGAGGGATTAACAACCCAGAGACAGTTCAAGCTCTCCGCACATGGTGCTGGAGAGAACGTCCTGATTTTGTGTTCATAATGGAGTCTATGATCGATAGGGGTAGATTGGAGATAGTTTGCAATAAATGTGGTTTTGATCAAATGGGTTATGTATTAGCAGTTGTGGGACGTTTGGAGGCTTGGGGCTGTGGTGGAGAGACTACAATGTTAACCTCATTTCTTTCTCAGATCATCATATATCAGTGATGATTGAGGACCCTTTGCAGGATTGTAAGTGGAATGCTCATGGCATTTACGGGTGGCCGGAAAGAATAAATAAATCCAAGACATGGGAGCTTATGCGATCTCTTGCACATGATGGTAATCACCCACATATTTTCTTTGGTGATTTCAACGAAATTTTGATGGGTGCTGAAAAAGAAGGCGGAGCGAAGCGGAATTAGAAGGATATGGAGGGTTTTCGTAAATGTATCGATGATTGCAACGTGGTGGACTTGGGGTTCAGAGTTAGTTGCTTCACTTGGTGAGGGGGAAGGATCCGGCTACTTTTGTTCGTGAGAGGCTTGACCGATTTTTGGCTTCTCCCCAATGGCTGTCTATGTTCCCTCATACCGATGTTCGTCATCTACCTATTTATAAATCGGACCATGCTTCGATTCTTCTTTGTACCGACTGCCATAGAAGAGACAATGTTGATGACAAGCTTTTTCGGTTCGAGTCTTTTTGGTTGTCTGATGAGAATTGTAGGAAGACCGTGGCTAACGCATGGAACGCCTTTCTGGGTAGCTCTTTGGAAGCAAAACTTGAACACTGTGCTAGCTCCCTTCAAGATTGGGCCGGCAATACTTTTGGGGAGGTTAAGAGGAATATCCGTACGACTGAACGCAAGCTCGCAAAGGCACAAAAACTCACTCCTGATGCGCATATGATAGCTGTTTGTAACACTTTGAGTGCGGAGCTTGGTGATCTTCACAGGTTGGAGGATCGGCTTATTGGCACATGAGGTCTAGGGTGAATGAACTGAAGGATGGCGATAGTAATACAAAATACTTTCACCACAAGGCGAATTCAAGGAGAAAGCGAAACCTGATCCGTGGCCTTGAGGATTCTGCTGGGAATTGGCTTACTTCTAAAACTGATATCGAGAGATTGATTTGTGCGTACTTTGAAAATATTTTTCCTACTAGCTCCCCCATGGGATTCCCGGAAGCTCTTCAGGGTATTGAACGATTAGTGTCGACTGAGATGAATGCTGTGCTGGATGATGAACCCACTGAGGAGGAGATACGTGTTGCTCTCTTTCAAATGCACCCAACAAAAGCCCCAGGTATTGATGACTTCCATGCACTCTTTTTTCAAAAGTTTTGGGACATTGTTGGTCTTGATATTGTTGGGCTTGTGAAACAGTGGTGGAGGGGGAATTTGGATTTAGCCACGATGAATAAAACATGTATATCTTTAATTCCCAAATGTGCTGAACCTAGGAATGTTGCTAGTTTTAGACCCATTAGTTGCTGTAATGTGGTCTATAAAATTATATCTAAAACTATGGCAAATAAGCTGAAGAATTTCTTGGGTGATATTATTTCGGTGAACCAAAGTGCCTTTATTCCCAAGCGTCTTATAACGGACAATGATTTGCTTGCTTTTGTAGCGTTCCATGCCATGAAGAGATGGGGAGTTGGGGGGATGGAGGCTTTTGCTCTTAAGCTGGATATGAGCAAGGCTTATGATAGGGTGGAGTGGAGTTTTATGGAACGCATTATGCTAGCTTTTGGTTTTAGTGGAGATTGGGTTCGGCGCATTATGCCGTGTATCACTAGTGTATCTTTTTCTTTTAAAATTAATGGGAAGATTAGTGGTCACGTGATTCCGCAGAGGGGGCTCAGACAAGGTGACCCTATATCACCATATGTTTTCATTATTTGTGCGGAGGCGTTTTCCAGGTTGATTTCCCGAGGGATAGAGAGAAGAAGTATTCATGGGGTCCAGATATGCCGGGGTGCTCCCACTTTATCTCACCTATTTTTTGCAGATGACAGTATACTCTTTGCTAAGGCGTCGGTGGAGGAATGCTTGGCGATAGCTAGCATCATTAGCACTTATGAAAGAGCTTCCGGTCAAAAAGTGAATTATGATAAGACCGAGATTTCTTTTAGCAGAGGGGTCAATCATCATCTTCGACAGGAAATTGTGGAGATTTTGGGGGTTAAAGAAGTGGATCGTCATGATAAATATTTGGGCCTCCCTACGATCATCGGGCGGTCAAAGGCTATCTTTTCGGTTCTTAAAGATAGGATTTGGAAGAAGGTGAAGGGGTGGAAGGAGAGACTTATTTCTAATGCCGGCAAGGAAGTTCTCATTAAGGTGGTCATTCAAGCTATCCCTATTTACATGATGAGTATCTTTTGGCTTCCGAATGGGCTTATTGATGACATACATGCTATGTTCGCGAAATTTTGGTGGGGTTCCAATGCGGAGAAACGACGTATTCATTGGCACAGTTGGAAAAATCTATGCTCACCAAAAGGATGAGGGGGCCTCGGGTTTCGTGATATGGGCACTTTTAACACTGCTCTCTTAGCCAAACAATCTTGGAGGCGAATGACGAATGCTAATCCGTTGCTCACTGCTATTTTAAAAGCCAGATACTTCAAACACTCATCGATCTTAGAGGCTACCCGTGGCTATAATCCAAGCTACACCTGGAGAAGCATTTGGGGCGCCAAAACCCTTTTGCTCGAAGGTCTTGCGTGGAGGGTGGGGAACGGGTCTGGGGTGAATATTCTGTCTGATAAGTGGGTGCCATCAAATAACACCATGATTGCTCCCCCCTCCAAGGTTCCTGTCCCTCCTAATCTTAATGTATCAACTCTCATTGATTTTAATGCTGGACAGTGGGATGTTGCTGCTCTTACCCAATGGTTTGACGATGACATTATTGGTTCGATCCTTGCTATTCCTATTATGGCCCCTTGGTCAGCTGATACCATGTATTGGTGGTTGAACAATAATGGTGAATACTCAGTGAAAAGTGGCTATTTGCTTAGCCTACTTTGTAACACCCCGGCCCCTCGGACCGTCGGTGACTACTCATGGAGAATGTAGACTAGCCCCACAAACCAACACAAGTCTTTCCAGCGCACTTTGGCCTCACTCGTGCGCACCCGGAAAACTTCCGAGGAGGTCACCCATCCTAAGATTACTCCACACTAAGCACGCTTAACTGTGGAGTTCTTAGCAAATGGGCTCCCTAGAAAAGAAGATGCACCTTGTTGATATGAGTAGTCTATCAATCCCTTTTCAATCTAAATCTGGGGTATCACACTCACCCCCACTTAAGAATACAACGTCCTCGTTGGACCGTCACTTCAGGATCTTTTCCCCCGCTAGGTGCGCTGAACACACAATCAGCCACGGTCGCAGGGTTGCTCTGATACCATTTGTAACACCCCGGCCCCTCGGACCGTCGGTGACTACTCATGGAGAATGTAGACTAGCCCCACAAACCAACACAAGTCTTTCCAGCGCACTTTGGCCTCACTTGTGCGCACCCGGAAAACTTCCCAGGAGGTCACCCATCCTAAGATTACTCCACACTAAGCACGCTTAACTGTGGAGTTCTTAGCAAATGGGCTCCCTAGAAAAGAAGATGCACCTTGTTGATATGAGTAGTCTATCAATCCCTTTTCAATCTAAATCTGGGGTATCACATACTTGGCATTAATGGAGCTGGTAATGATCTTAATCTGAGCTTGGATAAACAATAATGGATGAGAGTGTGGAATATGGCTGCCCCCCCCCCCCCAAGCTACGGCATTTCCTGTGGCGTTTGTGCCTTGGTTCTCTAGCTACGAAACAAGTGCTCTTCAATAGATACTGTGTCTCCTCCCCCATGTGTGACAGGTGTAATTCTGAGGCAGAGACTATCCTTCATGCTCTTGTTGATTGTCCGTGTTCAAAGGCGATTTGGGAAGCTTCGTCGAGCAAAAACCTTCTTGCTGCTGCTCCAAGATCATCGGTGTCTGAGTTCTTTTGTTGGCTTTCGGACCACTCAACAGGTGAAGAACTTCTCTCCATATGCACTTCTCTTTGGGCAGCGTGGTTTATTCGAAATAAGTGTGTCTTCTCAAATGAATCGGCTGATCCAGTTGTCTTCACGTCCAAGATGCATCAAATGGTCCAGGACTATAATGTGTATCAAGATAAAACTCACTCTCCTCCTCATTACACTGTCTTGAGATTTTCATCTTGGCATCCTCCTTTGGGCTCCTGGATTAAAGTTAATTTTGATGCTCATGTCCCAAACTCTGACAGGAGGGGCTTAGGCGTTGTAGCTCGTGATAGTGATGGTCAGTTGGTTGTTGCTGGGGTTCGAAATTGTGTGGCTGCTTGGTCATCTAAGGTTAGTGAAGCTGCGGCTGCCCTTTTTGCTGTTGAGCTCATGTTTAGGCTCGGTTATCGTCTCATTCATCTTGAAGGCGATGCGCTCTCAGTGGTGATGGCTATTGACCGAAAAGCTGGTGGTTACTCCCCTATTCATATGATTTATGATAAGCTGTTTACTGTGGCAGCTTTGTTTGATGGCTTTGTTTGTAGTTACGTTTCTCGTAGTGGTAACTCCGTGGCCCATTCGATTGCTAGATGAGATACCGGATCTTCGTATGAGAAAATATGTATGGAACCTTTCTCCCATGAGCTTTTAGCCTTGGCGGGTCTTGATTAATAATATGCTATCAGATTTTATTTCAAAAAAAAAAAAAAAAAAAAAAACTAGGTTGATGGAAAAGGTTGAAGAGGAGAGGTAGATCGTAATTGGTAGCCACTTTGATATCATGTGGTCTCTAGCATTTCTACTCATACTAAAATGTTTAATTACATTTGTTAAGTTATAAAATAAGTGAAAGGATCCAATGCAATTAACTCAAAGAATGTGTAAAGACTCAACGATCATATCAGGGGAAAAAGTTGAGTCGGCTTTTGCTCCAAAACCAGGAAAGCCGACTCGACTTTTCCTGCTGGACAAAATGACTTTTCCGGTACCTTAGACTGAATCGGCTTTTCTTGCTGACTCAGTTTTCTAATTATTCTTTTGTCCTTTTTATTAAACCTCTTTTGAACCTTGTATTTGAATACACATTGTCCCACTACTTTTATAGTACTTGATAATTATAAACTTAAGATTATTAGACACTAAATATTCAACACATAATATCTTTCCATGTACATACATGATATATTCAGTAGCTCTACCATATTTGGAATTAGACAAACCTTACTTAGACTACAAGTTTAGATTATATTCAAGTGTGCAAGTATGAGACATAAATGGATTAACCTTCAAAGTAACATTTAAACTATAGAAGCTATGCCTAAGTAAGAAGGCGCATCTTATTCTTGGTAGCTAAATCACCCTTGAAGAAACATATTTGCAAATTTCTCATTTTGATGTGACTCTATGTCAACTTTTTTTGCTCATTATTTATTTTTTTTTTTTTTTGAAGATTTTTTGCTCATTATTTCTTCATCAAGTAACCAACACTTAATCATGCGGATATTCTTTAATCATCCTTGTCCATTAAAACAATCATATGTCTTCAATTAGCATAATAGCTCCCTCCTATTCTACCCATGATTAGTCTTATTTATTTTTTATCACTATTTATTTACCATTATTGTTTTGTATTTTATTCTTAATCTATAAGTTAAAACATAATTATGTGCAATGTTATTTGATTCGTCTCTATACAAGGTCGATTATAAATATTAAATTTATAACATTTTTGATTGAGAACAATTAGAGAAATTAAGGGTTAAAATCTTACCTCGACAAGTGTGAAAAACTAAATTAAACTAATAAGTTGAATCTGAGGTAGTATTATTGATAGAATTATAAGATAATTATAAAATTTCCTAGAATATATACTATACTAATTTAAAGGAGATTTTCAAAATTAAAAGATATTTAAAATAAGATAATATTGAATAATAATAATATTATTATTATACTTCTTCTAATTTACTATTAATGTTCAATGTGCTTTATACACTCTTTCTAATTTCTTTGTTCAATCCTTAATACTTCTAACTGTGTATAACTAAAAAATTATAGAAAGTTGATATGAATAATCAGTGCATTGAGACAAATCAAACAATATTTTAGTTGACTATGCATGTTTTAACTTATAAATTAATAACAAAATATAAGAGATTAATAATGTACAAAAAGCAAATGAGACATTACTAGAGAAGTAGTGGGAGTATTTTTTTACATCACGTTTGAAGTGGGAGTTTCACAAACATTGAGGTTGTCTCTAAAATATCCAAATAAAAATGAGATAAAGACCTTTAATGAATACACGAATATATTCTATAACCAATTAAATCACTCGTAATGCACCAACTTGAAATTTTTGATACTTTACTCATTAATTTAAGAACCAAATTTTATCTTAATTAGTGGTGGAAAATCAGCTTCTACTATACAAGCTGCGTACAATAGTGGAAATACAACTTGTTATATCTATTTAAAATTTTCTAGAATCTCATAATCACAAAAGGCAAAAATGGTTAATTATATCACAAACACATTTACTAAAAAGGAACTCATATACTCCCTCCGTTCCAGTTTAGATGTCCCATTTGACTTTTCACACATGCCGAGGCAACATTTTAACCCTTAATATCTCTAATTATTCTTAATCAAAAATTATAAAAAAATGATATTAATAATCCTTGTATTGAGACGAATCAAACAAGATCCCACATGACTATGTTTTAACTTATAGATTAAGAGTAAATACAAATTAAGAGTGATGAGTGAATAGTGCCAAAAGTCAAATGGGACATCTAAACTGGACCGGAGGAAGTAGTATTTATTTTTAAAAATCTCAGCTAAGACTTGTATTTGCTGATAATAATTATTGAGTTTATTTTTTGTGGATGATCAATATGCGCCAGCAGCACCACTAAGAGCACTGTCAATGCTGAGTAAAAAAAAAAGTTCTCACAAATCTCTCTTTGCACTTTTTCTTTTTAATTTTTATGTAGAAATATTTACTAATCTAATTTATCCTATCGGTGAGAAAACAGAAAATTTTCCTCAGTACTTTCTCCTTCCTATTATATTTTTTTACTCTACCCATTCTTTTACTCTTTTGTTTTCATTTTAAAATTTATTTTAAATGGTGACGCTCTTATTAGAAAGTCCCGAAAATTTCCACAGCCTCACAAATTTTTCCTAAAAGATATACTCACAAATGTGGACAAACTAACTCTTGGCTTCAAACATAAGCATGACATATGCAATATGTCAAATACATTTTTTCCACCTTCTATAAGTATCTTTGTAGCAAATTGAAAATCCAAAGATAATGCATTCCCTTAAAATGCTTAACCCAAAAAACACCAACTTCATAATGCCTTCAAAATTTATTTCACTTATTCTACTTCTGACTATATATGCTTCCTGTGCATCATCTTCTTCAATCCAAGAGGATTTCCTTCAATGCTTTCACAAAAACATAGGTTCCAATGGCCCATTTCCCCCATCATGTTACACCTCAACTAACTCTTCTTTCTCAATCATCCTCCAATCCACAGCACAAAACCTTAGGTATCTGATGCCTTCTGTTAAAAAACCCGAAATAATTATAATGCCAACTGATGAATCCCACATCCAAGCTGCTGTTATATGTGCTAAAAAGGCTGGTGTTCAGCTAAGAGTTCGCAGTGGTGGGCACGATTATGAAGGAGTCTCATATGCATCCGAGATGAATGATCCATTTGTTATCCTTGACATGGCTAAACTCCGAATGGTAACAGTTGACATCGAAGATAGCAGCGCTTGGGTGCAAGCTGGTGCGACAATAGGCGAACTCTACTACAGGATATCGGTGGAGAGCAGAGTTCATGGATACCCTGCAGGATTGTGCACTAGTTTAGGTGTGGGAGGTCACATCACAGGGGGAGCTTATGGTCCATTAATGAGGAAGTATGGGCTTGGTGTCGACAATGTTCTTGATGTTCGAATGGTCGATGCCAATGGTCAGGTGCTCGATCGAGAGTTGATGGGGGAGGATCTGTTTTGGGCTCTTAGAGGTGGTGGGGGTGGGAATTTTGGGATCATTTTAGCATGGAAAGTTAAGTTAGTCCCTGTACCAGAAAAAGTAACCGTTTTTACTGTTCCAAAGACCTTGGAGCAAAACTTAACAAAGATTTTATATAAGTGGCAACAAATTGCTGATAATACAGATGAAAATCTGTTCATCAGAGCTATAATACAAAGCATTAAGACCCCAAAAGGGGACAAATCTGTACTTGGTCTTTTCCAAGCCTTGTATCTTGGACAAGCTGATGAGCTGCTCGAAATTATGCAACGCGATTTCCCTGAACTCGGGTTGCAAAAGAAGGACACTTCTGAAGTTAGTTGGATAGAGTCCGTCCTATATATTGCAAACTACCCTTCTGGAACACAACCAGAAGTCCTACTAGAAGGCAAGCCAACATTCACAAACTACTTTAAGGCAAAATCGGACTATGTAAAGGTAGCGATGTCAGAAACCGGACTTGAAGGAATATGGAAAAGGTATGCAGAAGACGAAAATGCTCTAATGATCTTTACGCCTTATGGCGGGATGATGAGTAAGATACCCGAGTCAGAGACCCCATTTCCTCACCGAAAGGGGATCAAATTCAAGATACAGTATGTGATTACATGGGTTGATGGGGAAAGTAGTGAGCACAGGCATATGGAATGGGTTAGGAAGCTGTATAACTATATGACTCCTTATGTATCAAAGTTTCCTAGGGAAGCATATGTGAATTATAAGGATCTGGATTTGGGTATGAATACTGATAATAATGCTAGCTTTATACAGGCAGGTGGTTGGGCTAATATGTACTATAAAGATAATTATGATAGGTTGGTTAAAATTAAGACGAAATTCGACCCAGAAAACTTGTTTAGGCATGAGCAGAGCATCCCTCCTCTGCCAATTATGGAGAAGGAAAAAAGTATTGATTGGAAAAGTTCTGATAATAAGGTGTAACAGACTTTAAATTCAAACCTAATTCTGTTTTTAAGCTTGTTTTGTAGGTTTTGCCTATGTTATGTATACAACACAAAAAGCAGTTGGGAAAACGTATCATGTAAAAAATATGTATATATATTTTATTTACTATATTAGCCGGTCATATTTAATTTTATATTTAGTCATGAGACCTATACTCTTTTTTTCATTTTCATCGACAAATTTAAGTTACCTTTTTATTTTATCTACATATTTTTCTCACTTTTCCAGAAAATATATATCTTTTTATTACTTGTGCATTGATTCATTATCGGAGATGTCACTTAAGAAAAGAACCCGATCTTGTCTTAGTTGGAATATTTATGACGTTTTTAAAATTATGTCCTTAGTTTCATTCTCACTATCCCTATTGCTCCTGTATCCCTCCCCTTGAAAAAAGTACCATTTAAGAGATGAGACAATTGTTATAGGGTTCTTCTCTTCACCTTAGTTTGGCATCTAACATAACAATCTCTCTCAAGACTATTCAACCATGGCCACATAATGTTGATTTTGGTTGAAACATGTAATTTTTGTTTATCATATTTATGAAAACAAGAGCAATCCTAACAGAAAAAGAGTAGTCATCATGAAGTATACATAGTCCTTATTGGTTAAACCTCCTTTAAATTGGTAATTTTGTTAGAAAAATTTAAAAATACTATCTAACCTATACCAACGTCTGTTTTTCACAAAAAATTACATATTCTAATTTTTTTTGCACAAAACTACTTTATATGGCCCAAAGTATGTAAAAAACTACCACATGATAGAAAAAGTTTATTGACCGTTAAGTAGAGGTCTGATCAAACAAGTGGTTGTCACGTGATATTACTAAATGTACTCTTCCCCATATTTTTAATTTTCCTTCACATTTCATATCCCATTTTCTCTTGTATTATTAATTAACCACTATTATTGCCATTTTTTGAAGTACATTTGTGCCCTTTCTTCTTTCTAAAACTAAATTGTGTCTCAAAAGTGTATTCCAAGTTCTTAAACTTAAGCACGAAGAAGGCGGAATAACATTTTTTAGAAAAACTAAATTGTGCCTCGGTTTGATGTACAATTTCCGTAGATAAGATCGTGTTTAAGAATCTTTGGTTTGGTGCTTAGACTTACTTTAAGTCTTTTGTTTCTAGAATTATAAAGTAGGTTGATTATACTTATAATCTCGGTTTGATGCTTTATTTCTCTTTAAACTTTAAATCTATTAAATACATAACATATACAATTCTTTATGAAAGGAGAGGCTATGGACCTCACTCAAGGATCACAATATTAAGGTTAATGTGTGTTTATGTTGTGTCAAAGATTAGGAACAAAAATAATAAAGCAAGTATTAAGAATGGCTAAAAATAAAGCTAAATAATCAAGACAAGTATTTAAGGTGGTTCACCAATTTGGCTACATCCATCATCTAGCCTAGGATTATATTAATGTGTTCAATAGGAGAAAATACAAACTTGATAGGAATTACAATGGAGGTTATGTGTAATGGAAGAGAGGAGCTAATGGGTAGTAATTTAAGCAAGAATAGTAGCTTAAGGTATAATGAGACTTGGGCACTCTTTAATACATAAAAATGAGTTGGTATTTATAAAGAAAACATAAGGGGCATAATGGGACAGCAGCTGTCCTCCATTATAAAACAGTCCAGCACCTCTTGAAATTAGGCAGAATACTTCAGAGACCCCGCTCGACATATGGCTCGCTCGAGCTTCTTGGTCGAGCCACATATAGTGGCTGCTGCTTGCTGATTTGCCTTGTTCCTTTGGTCCCCTACACCTTTTTGCTCTTAGTACATAGTCCTTGCATCTGAAATTTGGTAGTCTTGGAGCCCAAGACATGCACTACCAAGCCATACATACACCAAGCTTCCACTACCACTTAGTATTATTGTACTAATGGTACTTGAAGATACTCAAACACCCAATCACAAAGTAGTACTTTGTCCTCTTCTTACTTACACTAACATTACTAGATTAATTAGCTTAATCTTGTTATGATTACTTGGTAACACAAGTCACCAATAATCCTAACAATCTCCACCTTGACTTGTGTTTACCAAGTCACAAAGATCACCTTCAAGAATCAATCCAAGAACACCCAAAACATCTCTAGCTAGCAACATACTCAAAATAAAAACATGTGTACAAACATAAATAAAAACATGTACTACAAAATGCTCTCTAAGAGCTTACATCAAAAGAGTATGTATCAAACACCAACCAAAATCCATAAAACCAATGAACTTGTTGGAAAATGTTGGAATTACATTCTTATATCACCATGAGAAGTATCATCATCATCATTGAGCTTGATCGAGGTAGTAGCATATTGAACCGAACTAATTAAGGTTGTGCCAAGTAGCTTGTACAAGTCATCTTCATCAATGGACCCTTTCATGAACACTTTATGGCCCTTAACAACCTTCATAACTCCACCTTGACCAATGCATGCAAAACCTTCTCTATCAAAAGTACCAAGGGAAATTAAGTGCCTATTCATACTTGGAACATGAAGGACTCCGGATAAGGTTCTTACAACACCATCAAACATGATGACTCTAACATCCCCAATACCAACTATCGGACAATTGGCCTCATCGCCCATAGTGACACTTCTTCCTTCAACCTTTTGATAAGTTGAGAAGAAGCTAGAGTTAGAAGTCATATGGCTAGAACAACCCGAACCCAAAACCCAAGAGTCACCACCCTTGTACCCACTTGTGACAATAAGAGCACCAACATCATATTCACCTTCAACAAAACTAGCCTCGGCGGAGCTAGCTCCTTTGGACTTGCAATCATCGGATTGTTTGGATTTTAACTTCCAACAATCTCTTCTAAGATGGTCCTTTTTTCTACAATAATTGCAAGTCATGCCTCTTTTGTTCCTACTTGACTCCTTAGCAAACAAAGCATCATTATTAGACTCACTAGAAACCGTTTGTGCAAATTGGGAGTCCATAAGGTCTTTTTGAGTCAAAGCCTTCCTAACATCCTCACTACACAAAGTATCTCTACCATAAAGTAAAGTCTCTCTAAAGTGCTTAAAAGAAGGGGGTAGAGAACATAATAAGAGAATGGCCAAGTCTTCATCATCAAATGAAACATCAATGTTTTGTAAATCCAAAACAATAGAGTAAAACTCATCAAGATGAGGTTTCATAGGCTTACCTTCTTGCAAATGGAGATCATACAACCTACTCTTCAAGAGTAATCGGTTGGTAACACTCTTGGCCATATAGAGTAATTCCAACTTCTCCCAAATCCCCTTTGATGTTACCTCCTTTACAACTTCCCTCAAAACTTCATTGGAGAGGCAAAGTTGTATGGCGGATAAAGCTTTAGCATCCATCTCTTCCCACTTAGCCTCACTAAGACCAATGGGCTTCCTCTCATCACCTTCAAGTGCCTTATGAACACCATTTTGGATCAAGATAGCCTTCATCTTAACTTGCCATAAACTGAAATTTTGGTTCCTATCAAATTTCTCAATGTCTAACTTCATATTGTTGACATCTTGGCTTCAAATGACCACCACTAACACTTCAAATAACCCCAAATAAACCCTTGGCTCTGATACCAATTGAAAGGAGAGGCTATGGACCTCACTCAAGGATCACAATATTAAGGTTAATGTGTGTTTATGTTGTGTCAAAGATTAGGAACAAAAATAATAAAGCAAGTATTAAGAATGGCTAAAAATAAAGCTAAATAATCAAGACAAGTATTTAAGGTGGTTCACCAATTTGGCTACATCTACCATCTAGCCTAGGATTATATTAATGTGTTCAATAGGAGAAAATACAAACTTGATAGGAATTACAATGGAGGTTATGTGTAATGGAAGAGAGGAGCTAATGGGTAGTAATTTAAGCAAGAATAGTAGCTTAAGGTATAATGAGACTTGGGCACTCTTTAATACATAAAAATGAGTTGGTATTTATAAAGAAAACATAAGGGGCATAATGGGACAGCAGCTGTCCTCCATTATAAAACAGTCCAGCACCTCTTGAAATTAGGCAGAATACTTCAGAGACCCCGCTCGACATATGGCTCGCTCGAGCTTCTTGGTCGAGCCACGTATAGTGGCTGCTGCCTGCTGATTTGCCTTGTTCCCTTGGTCCCCTACACCATTAAATCATAACAATCTCCACCTTGACTTGAGTTCACCCAAGTCAATGGAATTCTCTAATTCACTCTTAACATAATATAACACAACTTACACCAATATTACATACTCAAATTAAAAATAAAACAACACATGTGCTTAAACATAACACATGCATAAAAATGCCCACAAAGGGCTCCCAAAAGAGTATGATTTCAATTACCAATCAAATCCACATATCCCATGGACTCATTGGAGTATGTTGGAATTATTCTCGAACCTTCGTCGTTTAAAGAAGAAACATGATCATCAATTTCATGCTCGGTTGAAGTAGTGGACACACAAGCCGAACAAATTAAGGTTGAACCCACTAGCATATACAGCATCATTAAGGGATCCTTTCATGATCATTTTAGGACCCTTGCCAACCTTCAAAACTCCACCTTCACCAATGCATCTATAACCTTCTTTATCCAAAATACTAAGAGAAATTAAGTTCTTACTCATACCTGGAACATGAAGGACTCTGGTCAATGTTCTTTCAACTCCATCAAACATGACAATTTTAACATCTCCAATACCAACTATCGGACAACTAGTCTCATTGCCCATAGTGACTTTTCTTCCATCAACCTTTTGATAAGTTGAGAAGAACTTTGAATTAAAAGTCATGTGTCTTGAACATCCCGAATCCAATATTCATGAGTCACCACCCTTGTATTCATTGGTAACAAAAGGAGCGCCAACATCATCTAACTCACCTTCAACATAGCTAGCTTCGGCGAAGATAGCTCTATTGGACTTGCTTTCATCGGATTGTTTGGACTTTAATTTCCAACAAATCTTTCTTGAGGTGGCCTTTCTTCTTACAAAAGTTGCAAATCATGCCCCTTTTATTCCTACCCGAATCCTTCACAAATAACGCATCATTGGGATCTTTGGACTCCTTTTGAGCGAATTGAGAATCAATAAGGTCCTTTTGTGTTAAGGCCTTTCTAACATCCTCACTACTCAATGTGTCCCTTCCATACAACAAGGTTTCCCTAAAGTGCTTAAACGAAGGTGGTAGTGAAACCAACAATAAGATGGCCAAATCCTCATCATCCACTTTTACATCAATATTTTGCAAATCCATAATTATTGAGTAAAATTCATCAAGGTGTGGTTTCATCGGCTTCCCTTCTTGCAATCGGAGATCATAAAAACGACTCTTTAATAAAAGTCGATTGGTAACACTCTTTTCCATGTTGAGTGATTCCAATTTATCCCAAATGTCTTTAGAAGTTTCCTCCTTTACAACTTCTCTCAAAACTTCATTAGAGAGACAAAGTTGTATGGTGGAAAGAGCCTTCGCATCCATTTCTTCCCATTTCGCCTCACTTGTGCCTTCGGGCATCTTCTCTATACCACCAAGTGCTTTATGCACTCCATTTTGTATCAAAATTGTTTTCATTTTGACTTGCCATAAGACAAAATTAACACTCCTATTAAACTTTTCAATATCGAGTTTCTGGGTTGCCATATTACACCAATACGACCTCTACACGACGATAATAACAACTTGGCTCTGATACCAATTGAAAACGATAACGTATTAGCGATCGAACGACGAGTTTCAACCACTAACACTACCAAGATCGAAATATGTGAAGTCTTGTGTTTACAAATTACGCAAACTATAACTCGATGTTTGTAAGAGATAAAAATGCAATAATAAAATGACACAAATGTTTAAGGAGGTTCACCCAAAATTGGCTACGTCCCCCGTGGTGCAGTAACTCTTATATTATCACAATTGAGAAATTACAATTAGAGAAGAGATGAGGCTAGTGTTTGGGCTATGGGTTATTTTGTGGATGTTTTTTATGAGTATACAAACTCTTTATTTATAGAGCCAATACTTAAATGATAATGCATATCCTTAATGCTAAGACTATAGTACTACTCCAAAGAAACTGATTTCCTCAAATTAGTGCTGCATTAAACTACTAATTTAGGAGACCAAAAGTCATTGTCTAGAGGCTGCTTCCTGAGCTCGTTCGAGCTTGTATTAGGCTCGTTCGAGCGTTCCCCTTTTTGAGCTTCTGTTTGCTTCGTCCAAAGCATCTAAGTCTCTTCAATTTACCTCATTAATCATCATTTATCATGCTCCATAAGTATTGTGTTTAAGTCATATTTTAACTCTCACATTAACTTACACTTAAACACTAAATTAAACCACAAATTTAATCTACCCATTAACTTACTCTCATAGGATACCATCCTAAGAGTCATACTTGAATTCCCACATCAATTTGGTGCACTCAAGTCACACCATTAAATCATAACAAGTACTCCCTCCGTTCCTTTTTGTTTTTCCACCTTACTAAAACGGGTAGTTTCATAAGTTTTTCCACTTTAGAATACTTTCTATTTTTAGAATGTTTTCATCCCACATTTATCCCTCAAAATCCCACTTTCTTTATTCACACTATTATTTAATTATTTTCTATCTCATACTTCCAATACAATCATTACATTACACTATTATTTAATTATTTTTTCTCTCATACTTCCAATACAATCATTACTTCCCACTAATATATAATTAAAATAATACCCACTACCACCAAAGATTCCATTTTTTTAATCTTGGTGAAAAACCCAAATAGGTTCATCAAAAAGAAACGGAGGGAGTATTTAACATAAATCATTTTTATATGAGATTATTGCAAGTTTACATGTTAGGTTCATTCCTAAGTTGTTCCTGAAAATCGATTAAAAGCACATACAATGATATTCCTAAAATCTAACTCCCACGGTCCCACCCTTATCTTTATATTCAAAATGGGATTTCATCAATTATCCAACCATAATATTTGCTTTAGATCAATTTAAATTTTTAATCTATTTTCATCCCTAATTTGGACTATTTTACCTTCGTCCAAAGTCCAAACTTATGATAATAATATGTGTTAGAGTATATAACATATCCTAGAACCTCAATCATCAGCTTAAGCTCTTGGTTGAGTTGGTTCCTTGACATGGTGTCAGAAGCCAGTGTGACAAGAGGTTACAGGTTCAAATCTCAACCACCCCTCATTTAAAGTGGAATATTCATCGCTACGTATGAGGAGGGCCTGTGTCGCATCCACACTTCTAGCCCAAAGGCCTCTCGTGTGAGGGGGCATGTTAGAGTATGTAACATATCCTGCAGCCTCAACCATCAACTTAAGCTTTTGGTTGAGTTGGTTCCATGACAATATGTGACCAAATTGAAGACACCAAAAATGCTCTATTGAAACCTCAGAATCCCAAAATAAGTATATATTACAATCTGTGATAGAAATATTTTAAGGAATTGATGTGCAAATTTTATTTAAACGCAGAGCACGGTGTACGTGTAGTCGCGGGTCGAACACAAGGAAGCTTGGGACAATGGACTTTACGATTTTGGTTGATTAAATTGCTAAGGGAATAAAAATGTTGATTGGTTTGTAAACTAACAACTAAAAATGCAATAATTAAGATGTGGTTTAACTATATGATGATGAGATCTAGGGTGTCGGGAATCCCCTAAAGTCTTGCATGATCCAATTCTCATTAGTGTTTATGAAGTGTCGGATTAATTGTGTGATTAAATTTGATCTTGTTAATCTCAAACACTCGCTCTGTTGATTAACTATTAAATTTAGACCCTATTAATTCAATTCTCACACGTTAATTTTATTGAACGAATTAATAAGAATTTAACTAAAGTTTACCCTAAAACAAAGTCAATCCCAATCTCACACGCTAGTTCTATTGAATGGTCCGACAAAGCATATTTAATTTAGGGTTAATTGGCACAATTTAATCACTTTAATCCATAGTTTCATAGACACATCCAAGAGACAATTCATGCTCAACTAATAGGTTCAAACTCTAACCCTAGAAAATGGATCTACTCACTAGACATGGTAAATGCAATGAATACTAATTCAAATTTAATGCTAAACATAAATGACAATGAATTAAAGTCTAAACTAAAATGAGCAATGATGGAATACTTAATAGCAACAACAATAAATTCAAATCAATAATGATAATGAATAAATTAACTCTTGTATTAAAGGAAGATTAAAGAACAACTATTTAAAATCTAACAGAGAAAGCTTAAACTAATACAATGGATTAAGAACAAAGGAAGTTGAAAGACTAAAGAAAAACTTACAAACTTGAAGGATAATTAAGTCTCAAAGGCTAGATTGAAGAACAATAATTTAAATCTAATGCTAAGAGTAATTAAAAAAACTCATTCATAAAAACTAGAGGAAAAACTAAATAAGAGTAAGAAAAGAGGAAGAGAGGAACCCTAATCAGTCATTAAGATGCTATTTATACTAATGAGGCAATTTAACCCTAACCCCAATCAAAAGACTAATTATCGAAATTCCCGTGCAAAAATCAGAAGCATCAGCCGAGTCGGCTGCCCATAACAGGACAGAACCGCCGACTCGGCGGTTAGGACTGGAAAATTGCAGCAACTTCAAACGATCGCCATTTCTTGTTCGGTTGTCAAAATCGGCCATATAATATATCGTTGGAAAGCTCTTGAAGTCTAGTTTCCAATGCCGCAAACCATGCATTAATACGATATTCCTATTAAAAGTTATAGCCAAAAGAGTAGACATGTATCAAATTTCACCTCAAAACTTTTGCATTAACAATACTTTTCTACTCTTTTGCTCTTTTACTCTTCATGGCTTGACAAAATTGATAGCTTGATATGTTCTTTGAGCACTGTAAATATGGTTAGCACCAAAAACCCACAAAAATGACTCAAGATTGCACAATTCACCAATTTTTCCGTAATATGACCATGGAACATCGAAATGGAGTGAAAACACACAAAACGACCCTAAACCGCCTCTAAACATCGAAAATGGGCATAGAATTGCAAGCGATGAGTGCAAATAATTGCACTTATCAGGAATCTTATAGAGTTTATTGATAAAAATGTCATACGAC
This sequence comes from Amaranthus palmeri, assembly GCA_019776075.1. NCBI lineage: Eukaryota > Viridiplantae > Streptophyta > Magnoliopsida > Caryophyllales > Amaranthaceae > Amaranthus > Amaranthus palmeri. Next base: position 108,294 of record JAAKBH010000198.1, on the reverse strand, counting down.
ATAATCGATCAAATACATATCAATTTTAATCAAATAAAATTAGGTAGAAGTCATGATCACTATAAAAGAGATCTAATACTGAAGAGGTCCCTCTATCACATCACTATTCGATACAGTCTCCTCTAAAGGGATCTTTGATCTGGTGTGGCTTTAGATAGAGATAAGTTGATACTATTTATTGTATTAGCACAAATGACACCTGTGATGACATCATATTCTTTTCTACCATCGAATTGATAATTAGACTCCAAACTCTCACAATGAGAAACCCGATATACGGATAGATCGAATTCAATAAATTGATAGAATAACTCTATGATATAGAAAAATGAAATGTATTGGTAACTTAAAACAAAAAAGCAAAAATAGACATTACTCTATGATATAGAGAGAATGAAATTTATTTGTAACTAAAAACAAAAAAAACAATAATAGACATTGACAAAGTCGATAGTAATGTACTTTCTCCTTTCCAAATTACTTACGATGTTTGCTTATTTACGAAGTCCAATGCACTAAAACCCTTAATATGTTTAATTCTTTGGCACAAATCAACAAGATTCCACTTGATTATGTTCAAACTTATATATTAAAAATGAATTACGAATTAAGAATGATGAGTGAATAGCACGAATAGCCAAATATTGCTACAGTTGCATGTAATTTGGAACGGAGGAATTGCAATCTACTTCCCTCGAAATTTGTCCCACTTTTTCTCATTCATTAAATTTATGTTATTTCTATTTTTAGTCGTGATGTGCACCTTTTTCTCATTCATTCATTAAATTTATGTTATTTCTATATTAATAAATTTATGTTATTTCTATTTTTTCTTGATTTTCTTCTTTAAAATGCATATGCGACAAATTTGTTAATATAGGGTGAGTATTACTCCCTCTATTCCTCTCAGTTTGCAAATAATTTATATCAGTTTTGTTCAACATATATTTTTAATCCTTTCCTTTTTCGGTAATGATTGCGCACGCACTCTTTCGTGTTATATTATTCTCTGACTAGTATAAAACCCGTGCAATGCACTTAGTTTTGTAGAATAGATTTATTTATTTAAAATGTAACTTTTAAATTATTGTGCAATTGCGTGTTTGAAATGTAACTTTTAAAATTATATTGTATTTAGTATAAAAGGAAAGTATTCTGATCTTGTGCTGTTTAATTATAGGAAATTAGTTATTTGTTGACTGTTTTTATTTTTGATGTACAATATTTTCTTACAACTATTGAATTCGCAATGATAAAAGAAAATAGTAATATTTTCTTATTAATATATTTTTCAAAGGTTTATTTTTCTCATTTCAATATTTTAATGTGTGATGTTATAACTATTGTATTAATGTAAAATAATTTATGAAAGCTATTTATTTTTATAAATAAATTATATTTTTAGAAATAAATTATTGTACTATTAAAGGATCAATAATTTTGTTGCATTTGACCGATGGATGTGAGACTGTCATTTGTCATTTAGCAGCAACATTTCAAAAAAAACCAATCAAATCAATCATTAACTTGTTTTTTAATGTTATTTTCAAACTCAATTCTTCTTTTCACTAAATTTTACCAAAAAAATTTTAAGTGCATTATCATAGAAACATAGGGAATACATAACTACAAAAAATATGACTATGAGTTTCATGATTTTTCCATAATAATTCCATCTACTAATTAACTATTAGTAGATTAACTATGAATAATTCTAATTTTAGTTGTATTTTTTTAAGTAAACTTGGTAATTCGATGACATCCTATAATAAGTAATTCACCAAAAAAGTAAACCGAATATTAATGCAAAATTAGAGAAAATTTTTAAAATGTATATAAAAGATTTTGAAAAATAAAAAAATCATAAATACTTTTTTACATTTTTTAATAATATTTTCAACAAATTTTAATTTATCTTTTTTTTTTAAAAATAAAACTTATATAGCAAGCCATTCGATTACTGGGTATATTCTATGAAAATACCTTTAAATTTAAGATGATTCCTTATTAATTAATACATAAAATTATTATATGACAATAATAAAAAAAATTAGATTATTCTATACTATAATTTTTCTAAAAATTTGAATGGAATCTAATATTTGGTAATCACTTTACCTCATGATTTATGAATATGGTCAATTATCATCCCACTACCGTACCTTTTTTAAAAAAGGTCCCACTAGCCAAGTTGTCCTCTATCAATATTTCAACCCATTATCATTCCAAAAAAAATATTTCTATACTTTATGCATAAATTTGTGCATTCTATATACTTAAATGGACTACTTTCTTCACCCCATTTAATTTGTTTCATTTGGTAAAAAAAAAAAAGACAAAAAATATGTAAAATTGATAAGGACATAGCTAGGATTAGGAATACTAAAACTACAAGATTAACAATAGGAATTTGAAGACGAGCATATAAAATAAGCATGCTAAACCCAGCCTTGCTTGTACTTGCGAAACAGATCTTCAGTTTGTGCATTTCTGAATGCACTGCAAGCTACCACATACACAAATATGAGCACAACCACTGTAATGATGAGGATGATGTTGGCTTTCCTCCATTCATTCCTCAAGTTTCCCAGAAGTCCAGCTTTACAAGAATTGCAGTTGTAACATAGTTGGCTTTGGTCCGGGCTCCATAATGTGCAATCCGGCTCTGCTGTTGGGTTTGTCGGATTAGTCCACATTGTCGGGTTCACATATTGGTATCCACATACATCTGGAGGTTTACAACATCCCGACTGCAACAAAAGAATGATAATATTTAACGGTCTGTTTGCTAGTTGACATTAAATTGAGAGAATGACGATAAAAACTCAGTTAAGTTTTGATAAGAAATTCATGACAATCTAATGGTTATGCTTGTTTTCCTTTATTTATGTTATGTTTTCACCAAATTTTTTTTAAAATGTATTACATTTTAAAAGGTAAGTAATGAAAAACTGAGAGCAAATTTTTTTTTTTTAATAATCAAAGTTCTATTACCATTAATTGACATGATTGATATATTTCATAAAAATATATCAATTGGAATTCAACCTCTACTGGGCGCAGTGTATCAATTGGGGGTTTCTTGACTTCGCGCATCTCTCTTTACTCTTTTCTTGGGGGTAAGGGTATGATTTGTCCGCATCTTTCAAAAAAAAAATTCTCACTCGGACCCTGCCTTGTGCGGGATACCGGAAAGGTCCTTTCCCTTTCCTTTCCTATATATTTCATAAAAATTTACACTATGAGTCATTCTCAACTAAAACTTATATAGTTAAGGTCATAGGATATGTTAATTATATACTTTAATACACCCCCTTACATAAAAGCCCTTAGGACTAGAAATGTGAATGTAATACAGGTTATACTCATATATGCGCTAAATATTTATCTTTAAATGAGTAGTGATTGAGATTCAAACTCGTGATCTCTTGTGACGTTAGCTCTGATATCAACCCAAAACTAGAAAAATTACAGGAAAAAATTAAAGAACTCAAAAAGGCAGAAAGGGTGTTTCGCCCATTTGATTGTTCTATAATTTTTGCTTATTTAGATACAAAGATAGTTGGATGTTCAAACCATCTAATAATAATATTTGATAAATTAGCTAGTGTTGAAGTACTAATTGAGAAAGTTATAAGGAATAGCAAGGTAATTTGCATGTTCATTCAAAATATTTTAAAAACCCAAAAGCTCACCACACCAAGGTTGGTAGAGAACATTGTATTTACCCTATGAAATGTCTAGATCTATTATTTTTTACCATAAAACAATCTCATTCTCTAGACTTGATTAATTAAATCCATCATATAACTATGAATCATAGTGCTACAAAACGATTTCCAGCCACGGTTGCCCTGATCACATTCAAAGTAATAGAAATTGCGGTCAATGTGGAGGATGTTGCCGATATTCCACCTTACTCCCTGTATTATTTAATTTGCATTATTTTTTATTTTAGATCGCTCCACTTAATTTGCATTTTTTCTATTTTCAGATTATAACCCACTATTTTTTTTTAATCTCATCCATATATTTTAACTCTCTTTTAATTTCAACCACACAATTCATTCTTTCTCTTTAATTATTACCATTATCTATCTTTTTCTTAAAAAACACCAACTTTCACTGTGGATCAAATTATATGCGACGGAGGCAGTATTATTATCAAACATAATAAGTTCAAAAAAATACGATACCCTGACCAGCCTTTTTTTTTGTACTATGTTATGAATAAATTTTATGTCACCAAATTAGAAATCTACTTGAAGTACTAACTAATCAACGTAAAATCTGGATCTGAAGTCAAAAGAAGTGGAAAAAAAAATAAAAATATAAAATAAGTGTTCACAAGATGACATGCTTGATCAGCTGGCAAACAATGAATTGCTTTCCTACCTGCTACAATGAAGACAATATAAATGTTTCTTTTTATTCTATTCTTGTTTGCTTTTAGGCTTTAAGCCTTTAGCTTATACCGCACCACATTCATTGAGTTGAGCATAAATAATGATGATTAATTTTTTAACTTCAAAAAAATGATGATTAATTTTTTGGATTTTCTAAAGCTAAAAAGGAAAAATATTGAATGATTCCTCCACATACTCACATTATACTTATCAATTTAAATTAAATATTTTTCATAAAATATATAGTGAAAATATAAAATATTATATCTCAAATTTAATTACTCCCTTCGTTCCTTTTTGTTTATTAACTTTAAGTTTTTTTCCACTATAAGATAGAGAAATTTATATAGATTTTTAAAATATACTTCCTCCGTTTCATTTTACTTGCAATATTTATCATTTTGGGATGTTTCATATTACTTGCAACATTATTATTTTTGGCAATAATAATCTATAGGAAATATTGTCGGGAATAATCCGAACTATTGACAAACCGCTGTGAATATACCCAACTATTGATTATTTATGAATAATTCCACCTTTACAGTTTATTCGCTTGTGGCACCCCCAACCAAAAATTAACCTGTTGTATCAGATTTTATTAATCCTTTGCAGGTCATCTTTTCCAAAGTTCTTTTTATAAACCCCACCTACTGACATAGTTATTGGAATCGCGATCCGGTTCGTAGGATCGTACGATCCTACGACCCAAATCGTTCCCAGCGCGTAGAGTCGTTCACAGGATCGAAAATGAGTGGGATCGTGGTAGAATCGCTGGGATCGTTGTAGGATCGAGCAAAATCGCGTTTTTTTAACGATCCCACCGATCCCGTGTTTCCTTTCTTAAATAGGCTTCCTTCGAAATTTCCCCCAAAAAAAACCCTAAATTCCCTAATACAAACCGGCGGCTCCTTGATTATCTCCCCCAAAAAAACCCACTCCTTCTAACCTAAACCCTAAAACGCACCTAAAATCCTCCATCTCCATCTTCTCTGTTACTGCGACTGCTGGAATTGAAGGTGAGGCTCACATTTCTACTCCAATTTTTAATTTCAGGTTCTAATTCATCTTTATTTTGCTATGTTCGAGTTTTATGTTCATCCTATTTTGCTGCTACTTGATTCTTCCTCTATTTGCTATGTTCGAACTCGAATGTTATGTTCCTCTATATTCTTCCTCTATGTTTTGCTAAATCTTGTTCAGTTTCCTATTTATGCTTCATATTATTTATTTTTGATGTAATCTTGTTCAGGTTCCTCTATATTCTTCTAACTCGACTTTAGTGATAGCCGAGTGTTATTTTTGATGTAATTTGAATCTTCATATTATTTTTGCTATGTTCAATGATTTAAGTTGTTTTATGATTTAATTTGATTGATGATTTAAGTTGTTTGATGATTTAATGTGTTTTTATGTGATTTTTTTGGATGATTCAACTGAAATGGAATACTGATATTGATAGGTGGTACGGTATTAATGTAAATATTCTAGCTTTAGTGCTTTAATCTACGTAAAGTATTAATGTAAATAATGATTCAAGTGCTTTAGTGAAATGGAATACTGATATTGAAACTTGTATTTGAGAACGATTATGATGTTGAAGAAGCTAGTATCTTTAATCTCCGCAAAGTATTAAGAAAGATGCGTTTTTAGTGCTTTTTATATTGAAAATTATCAAACAATAAGCATGGTCATGATACAACTTGTTATTTCTGCAAATTTGTAGAATCGACCGATCCTACGATCCGATCCAACGATCCGATCCCACCTGAGGATTTCGATCCTGCGTAGAATCCCGATCCTAACAACCTTGCCTACTGATTTCAATGTCTTCTCCATTGTTCGTCTTCCATTCCTTCCATTTTGTTCTTCCTTCTTCACCTAACTTTTTATAAACGAGTTTCACCAAATACCCATGCTCACATCTCACGCCATTATTCCAATTTGAAGCTCTACTAGCGCTTGCGGAACAATCGGAGTTCATTTACCCAGAAAAAAAATCAGGCTTGTTTTATGGAGTTGCAATTAGTGGAAGAAGGAAGAAGAACAAAATAGAATAAGGAAGGTTAAGAAGGAAGAAATGAAAGAAGAAGAATGGAGAAAACATTAAAATCAGTATATGGGGTTCATAAAAAGAACTTTGGAAAAGATGACCTGCAAAGAATTGATAAAACTTGCTACAATAGGTTAAATTTCGGATGGGGGTTCCACGAGCAAAAAACCCAAAATGGTGGGATTATTCATAAATAATCAATAGTTGGGATTATTCACAGCGGTTTGTCAATAATTCGGATTATTCCCGAAAATTTTTCCTAATCTATATAACTTTCTATTTTATGAACAAAATGAGATGATTGAAGGTTGTCAAGTATGACCATCAAGATAGCCAAAAGATTTTTTAGCCTAAATTAAACTAGTTTTTCATTCCTATTGCCATGATTTATTACCATCTACCAAATGGGCCGTTATAGCACATCTCAGCTTTGATTTTTTCGGTATAACCTTCAAACTACTCTCATTGAATATTCTAGAACCCATTAATAAATCTTGACCCTTGATTTTTCTTTAACTTTACATCTCAGCCATTGATTTCCATTACTTATATTCAAAAACCCTTACTAACCAGCCATATTCTTCATTTCACCTCATTAACAAATGGCTCCTTCTCCCCCTCTCTGTCAACTCTCCTTTCCCTTAATTAAAACTACTATTTGTGTTTTTCGTTTTACCTTATGAACTAACCGACAATCTTCATTTTACCTCATGAAAAAAACGCTTGAAATGGTCTTTATTCACCATTTCGACATATGATTTCGAGTATCCTTGCAGATCTGATTTCGTTTTGTTATTTTGTGGGTCTGTTTTGGGACATCTTCATCTTCTGTTTTTTTATTTCAATTTCTGATTTGGTGGGTTGTTTTTTTTCGACATCTTCATCTTCTCCTAAAATGGAGTCTTTGAGCAGCGAAGAAAATTTTTGATTTCTGATTTCAATTTTTAGAAGTGAAAAAACCAACTGGTGTACTGGAACTGGAAGCTATACCATATACCGAAAAGAAATACGTGGATGAGATAGTCCAATTGCACAGTGAAAAGACATTTCATACAAACTGTGCAAAACCCTTATGTTACAACTACAATAGAATAGGGAAGTATATTGAAAATAAAATATATTCATGTGTAATCTTGTTAAATGCGTCTTGATACAAAAATTATTAATGCATAATTTTTGCAATTTTTTTTAATGTGCACTTCTCTTTTTTTTTATAGATATAGATTCTCTGAATAGCGATAATAATTAACAATCACTACAACATAGTTTGCTTTTAGTGGGATATATTTAGCGACATTTAATTTAAATGTCGCTATTTCAAATTGCTAATAGTATATATGGAGGATTTATTGACATTTATTAAATCATTTAGCAGCATATAAAAAAAGCACACTAAAACTTTTTGCGGCATAGGATCTAATGACATTTCTCACAAATGTCACAATAGACTATAGTAAAAGTTACCTATGCCACTAAAGACTAAATAAAGTGTCACTAAATCACTTTGTGGTGGAACATTAAATAAAAACAATAATTATTACATTAAAAATATGAATTAGTGGCATTTTTTAATGCCACTAAATTCAATTTCACAAAAAGTTATGTAATAGTTAATCTATTACAATTGCAGTAATTTCTTACATAGATAAAAGACACTAATGTGGCAAAAACTTTATAGCAGAACGTACTTCTACTTCTTTCTTTTCAAAATACTTGTAATTTTTTACTTTCCACGCAACCCATTATACTAATTTAATTCTTAATATCACTAATTATGTATAATAAAAATTATATAAATTTGATATTAATAATCTTTATAATGAGCCCAATCAAATAAAATTTTATTTATCTATATTTTAGCTTATACTTCCTCCGTTCCGAAATACTCGCTACATTTCGATTTTGTGCACTATTTCTCGTTCAAGCTTATTTTACATATTGCGACTAATGTGTAAGTAAAAATATAGTCAAGTGGGATCTTGTTTGAATCGTCTAATCGCATACTTTCATAATAATAAATTTTTGTAATTTTTAGATAAGTGTAGTTTAAGATATTGATGATCAAAATTGTGCATTGGATTGCGTAAAAAAGTGAAATGTAGCAAGTATTATGGAACGGAGGAAGTAAATCTCTAAATAAAAATGATGAATATATAGTATAAAAATATTATCGCAAATATATTGAATCGAGGAAATACTTCCTCCGTTCCAAAATACTTGCTACATTTCGTTTTTGTGCACTATTCATTGTTTAAGCTTATTTTACATATTGCGACTAATGTGTAAGTAAAAATATAGTCAAGTGAGATCTTGTTTGAATCGTCTAATCGCATACTTTCATAATATTAAATTTTTATAATTTTTAGATAAGTGTAGTTTAAGATATTAATGATCAAAATTGTGCATTGGATTGCGTAAAAAAAGAAATGTAGCAAGTATTATGGAACGGAGGAAGTATAGCTTAGGCGAGAAAAATTGGACGGCGGAGTAGTTTAGACAAGAATAATTATTGACCTCGAAATGGGATACCATGTTCTAGCAAGTGACCATGTGGCTCTAAGAAACTTCTAGTGTAAGTAAAAGTATTATCCACTGCTCTTAGATTGTACTTCCTGTTAGTACATTTATTTATGCTTCTCAAAACTACTCCTAGAATACACACCATCTAATCTAGAGTGTGTCAGAATTCAGAACCGCAGCTCATCAAAATACCATGCCACCAACCCAAACTATAGTGTCCACTATTGCTCTATCGTTTAATTTTAATTACATTTGTATTTTTACTTTCGCTAAATTAATATTTAATATTTCTAATTAATATGTAAATATAAAAAATTGATATCATCAGTTAAATAATTCTTCATATAATTATTTTATTTAAAAATTCAAAATTAAAACATAAATTAATATATACAAATTAATATATATATATATATATATATATATATATATATATATATATATATATATATATATATATATATATATATATATATATATATATATATATATATATATATATATATATATATATATATATATATATTGCTTCAAAATGCAAATAAAGCTATCAAACGAGTACTTTCTCACTTGAATTTATTGTTACTTTGTTGTTTTCACTGCTTTATATTTAGGATAAATGGAGATTAATAATCCCAACTTTGCGTGATCCGCTTAAAACAATTCTAACTTTCGATTATTTTCTAATATACCTAACTTTGCCACTTTGTTGCTCAAGACATACCCTTTAATATGGTAACCGGTTATAACAGGTAAATCACCTTTTTTGTGATGGAAATAAGAAGGATAAATGGAGATTACAAATCCCAACTTTGCGTGATCCGCTCAAAACAATCCCAACTTTCGCATATTTTCTGTTATAACCGGTTATAACAGGTGATTTACCTTTTATAACCGGTTACCATATTAAAGGGTATGTGCTGAGCAACAAAGTGGCAAAGTTAGGTATATTAGAAAATAATCGAAAGTTGGGATTGTTTTGAGCGGATCACGCAAAGTTGGGATTATTAATCTCCATTTATCCTATTATAAATTTATATTTTTAAAAATTATATATTTTAAATTCAAATTCTAACATCCAATTTAATAAGATATCACAATCTTATTTAACTTTTTACATTAATTTTTTTTATTTCTTTAAATGTGGGTTACTGTTTACAATTATAACTCGAAATTTACTTCACTAATCTATGTTATATACTTTTAATCATATTCTTATTTAGCAGCTAACACCCATTCATATATAAAAATTTACCAACCGACATTATAGTAACACAATCAGTAAAAAAAAAAAATCATCTTGATTACATAGAAAGACGGAAAAAAACAATCAGTAAAATAAATGAGATTAGAGATAAAGTTAGCAATTACCTGTAGAGGTGAAATATGAGCAACAAAGAAATCAGGAGCACCGACAAATTGAGAATTAAGTTTAGCACAAAAATTTGTATCAATCAAACAATTCCTGATCTTAAACCAATTATCATCATTTGTTACATGGTTTCTCAACCAATTCGAGAATCCTTCAAGTCTGTATTCCTTATACCCACGACCCGGTACCACAACAGACCCATCGGGTCGGGTTACAACAAAGGCAAAGACAAGAAGAACAAGGAGTAAAGTGATGAGAATAGCCATACAACACAAGTAGAGAGCTAGAAGGCCTTCTTTATAGCAGTAAGCACCCACAAAGCCAATTAAGGAGATGAGTAAGATGCTAAAACCAAGGATTACGACGGGCCAACGGAAGAGATGGACACATTCGTTGTCGGGTTTGGAAGCGAGCCAAAGGCCCGAAGCAATGATGGGGATTGAACAGAGGAGAGCAATGAAATTGAGAATGGCTGTAATGTTGTTGCTTAATCCCATGTTAGTGGTTAAGTGGAGACTGAGAGTGAGAGTGATGAGGGTTTGTTGAGTATGGTGGGGAAAGATAGAAACAATAGGAAAGTAAAGATGGAGGATTTTTTCTACTTTACTAAAGGACAAAGGAGGAGAGGAATGATCCGTCAAAAAAAAAAAAAAAAAAAAAAAAAAAAGGAGGAGAGGAATGATGTATTGATGTGTGAACTTTGTAAAAAGTGACGCGTATGTGTTGGGCTTTGGGCCCGTTTCAGTGTGAAAAAAGCCCAGTTTAAAAGCCTCTCCTACTCGGTGTTTGTTTTGATATGGTAGCCCAAACACCCACTTACGCGAAATTTTGAACACAAATTCTTATGAGAGACAGTCTTTTTAAGAGACCATCTATGGTTGTTAAAATCGCGGTTTTAGCGATTTGAATCACAGATAGAATCTTAAAGTTGTAGAATCTTACGATTCTAGTTGGGATAAAATATTTAGAGGTAGAATCATAACTAGGGATGGCAATTCAGTCCAAATCCGACCCTAATCCGACTCGATCCAAGCAAAATAATCTGACTCGAGTCAGAGGAAAAATCCATTCGACTCCGACTCCGACTTTACGCTCGGAGCGAGTTTGAGACGGACCGGAGTTGGACCTTATTAAAAATCCGACATCCGACTTTGAATTTGACTTTTACACTAATTTTTTGTTTCCTTTAAAACTCTAGATGTGACAAATTAAAGCTCTCTCTTATACTAATTGTAATTTTCGATTTTGAAAAACTACTTGGTATTTTTATTTAGTTTAATGAATCAAGATACGTCAAATGAAATCAAGAGAAATAAAATAAATCAAAAAACGAGAAAATTGTTAAATTGAAGTAGTAGGACTATTTCTCTTGTTAAAATTGAATTCAAATTAAAGTACATATTTTTTTTGTTAAATTGAAATTGAAAAATGTATTTTGTTAATTTTGTATGCTTTAAAATCATTAATACAATATCACAATGTTACTGTTTGATAATAATCCGACTCTGCAACCGACTCCGTTGGAGGTCCGAGAGTCCGAGTCGGGTCAAACTTGGAGTATGCATAGTCCTACTCCGAGTGTACTCCGAGTGGAGGTGGACTGAAAACAAAAGTCTGACTATTATCCGGAGCAAAGTCGGAGTATGTATAATCCGAGCCGAGTCCGACCCATTGCCATCCCTAATCATAACACGATTCTACGATTCAGCGATTTAACGATCCGATTCTACTATACTAATTTAGTATGAATTATTTTAATTTTTCTTATGTACCATCTTTTACTAATATTTCACATATACACATAAATTTCCACTTTTCTCAAGAAAACTTTTTTAAAAAAATTTTCTTAATCGATATGGAGATTTAACCTAATTATTAAAATATTTTCGTTATATTCTTAAAAATAAAGTCAAAGCAACTTTAATTCATAAATTTAAACTTTTGAATTGGATAATTTTAGAAAAGAAACTAGATATTTTTAATCTATTTAAGTTTATTTGTAGAATCGTACGATTCTACTATTCGATTCTAGCGATTTGATTCTAACGATTCGATTCTACCTCTCTAAACGATTCTAAGTAGAATCGCGATTTTAACAACTTTGAGACCATCTCTAATTGAGTTGGCCCATTAGGAAAAATGTAGATTAAATATAGGTAATAAACTTTAATGGATTGGGTATGAGAGACGTTTATCAGAAAGACGGTCATTTAAGAGACTAGTTGAATTTTGAAATGAATATGATTATTTATCAAAAAAAACATCAAATAAGAACAAAATCAACTTTATTTTAAATATAAGCGTGTAATTTCCAAAGCTGAGGATTGGAGCTGTTCGCAATTACTAAATGTAAATAGTCCTGTTGCTTGATTTTGAACTGTTCGCACTTACTAACTGCGAACAACTGTGTGTCTTAAAGTCAATAACAACTTTCTTCTTTCCCATTTGCCCCAAATCTCAACACTCTTTTTAATCATCCACAAGTGATCAATGTAATGTTTAATTGTTTTTAATAGCTTTATTTTGTTGGTTTTGAAAGTATTGGTGATGATGAGCATATTGAATTACTTGATATTTTTTTCTACATTATATACTATTAGAAAATTTTATATTGTTATTGGAAATATTATTTATAAACTTATTAATTAATTTATTATTTGAATTTTATGTACTCCCTCCGTTCTTATATGTGTGTCCTATTTGAAGATTTCACACATATTAAGATAGTGGGAATCTTTGTTGATTGTAGGTATTATTTTATTATAATAGTGGTGTGAATTAATTATTGTATTGGTATTATGAAAGAAAAAATATAAATTAATTATTATAAATGGGATATTAGAAGAGAGAGGGGATATTTTATTATAATAGTGGTGTGAATTAATGATTCTATTGGTATTATGAGAGAGAAAATATAAATTAATTATTATAAATGGGATATTAGAAGAGAGAGGGGGTGAAAAGAGGGTATCAAAACTTTCCATTTTAGGAAATGGGACAAACATATGAAACTACCCGTTATAGTAATGTGGACAATCAAAAAAGAACGGAGGGAGTACATTATATATTATTAGAAATTTTGATGCTATTAGTAATTGATTTATCAGTTGAATTTTTATGTATATTATATACTCCCTCCGTTCCTTTTTGATGTACCTATTTGGGTTTTTCACCAAGATTAAAAAAATGAAATCTTTGGTGGTAGTGGGTATTATTTTAATTATATAGTAGTGGAAAGTAATGATTGTATCGTAAGTATGAGAGAACTAAATAATAGTGTAATGTAATGATTGTATTGGAAGTATGAGAGAGAAAATAATTAAATAGTAGTGTGAAGTAAAGAAAGTGAGGTTTTAAGGGGTAAAAGAGGGATGAAAATGAAAATTTTCCATAAATGGAAAGTATTCTAAAGTGGAAAAACTAAAGAAACTACCCGTTTTAGTAAGGTGGAAAAATAAAAAGGAATGGAGGGAGTAGTTATGAACTTAATTACTTTATGTACTTTAATACTTTAAATATCAAAAACATTATAATCAAATGAATATAATTTACTTTAGAGGTGTTCATGAGCGGGTAGCGGACCGGGTAAAACCTAAAAAATCTACCCGAGGGTAGGCGAGTATTTATTATATAAAAATTAAAAATATAATACAAATCATAAAGTTAAGTATTGATAACAATTAGGAAAATTGTCGGGAATAATCCAAACTATTATTGATAATGACGTTAACAAGAGACAAGTTGATCATTGTGTGTTTGTAAAGAATTTTGCTGACAGTGATTTTCTCATTCTCTTTTGCTATATGTTGATTATTGGTTGTGATTCCAACAAGATTGGCAACTTGAAGGCTAGTTAGAGCAATTGCTTTGCTATGAAGGATCATGGCTCTGCAAAGCAAATTCTAAGCATACGTATTTCGCTTTATAGGAAAATTAAGAAATTGTAGATATCGCAAGTGAAGTACATAGAGAAGGTGCTGCAAAAGTTGCACATGAACAATGCTAAGCCTGTGAGTTCTACACTACCAGTTTATATGAAATTGAGTTTCGAATATTGTCCTTTAATAGAATAAGATAAGAAAACATTGAAAAATGTGCGCTATTCTTCAATGGCAGGAAGCATTATGTATACCATGGTATGTACTATGCCAAATATATCTCATGGTGTTGGAGTAGCTAGCAGGTTCATGTCTAATCCTGGAAAAGAGCATTGGGCATCAATCAAATGGATTCTAAGATATCTCAGGGGTATTCAAGAGTTAGATTATGTTTTGGTCCTGGTAAACGTGTGTTAGATGGTTATATAGATACTGATATGTCAGGCGATATTAAGCCTAGTAAGTCTACTTCTTGGTACTTGATGACGTTTGCATGGGGAGGTTGTTTCTTGTCGATCAAAACTACAAAAATGAGTAGCTTTATTGACTACTGAGTCTATTGACTACTTAGTAAGAGTATTTGGCAACTGTTGAAGTTGGTAAAGAGCTAGGGTGAATGAAGGACGTCCTTGAGGAGTTGGGCTTTGTACAAGACAGCTATTTGCTACACTCTGATTGTCAGACTGTCATTCACTTAGTTAATAATACTACCTATCGTGGTCGAACTAAACATATACAGAGCAGGGATCATTGAATTCGAGATTAAATAAAAGAAAAATCCTTTAAGCTTGTGAAAATTAGTACTCATAAAAATGGATTAGATATGTTGAATTATTCCATCCCACTAGGAGAAAAGGCTCATTTAGTATTTTTACTGTGGGCATTGAAATTAGTTGGGATAATATATTAATATTAATAATTTAAAAAAAAGGAAAAATTACCTAGAATAATCCAAACTATTCATGATTTTCCTACAATAATCCTACCTATTGATTAACCATAAATAATCCCAACTTTGAGGGGCATTTTCCTAGAGTAAACCCGGTGACCGGATGACTTGTTATACCAAGTTTTATTTTTTAAAAAAAAGATAAATTAAAATAAAATGTTGAAAAAATTTTTTTAAAAATATTCATAAAAAAATTTATGATTTTTTTTATTATTTAAAATTTTTTATGAATTTTCAAAAATATTTTCTAATTTTAAATTAATATTTAATTTATTTTTTTGGTGAATTACCTACTATAGCAGGTCATTGGGTTACCCAAGTTTACTATAGGAAAACACCCCTCAAAGTTGGGATTATTCATGGTTAATCAATAGGTGGGATTATTGTAGGAAAATCATGAATAGTTTGGATTATTCTAGGTAATTTTTCCTAAAAAAAAAACACAAAGTAACGTAGTAACATTTGGGATTTTGTATTACATACACAACAGAGAAACAAAAAGAGAGTGAGGTCGAGACTTAAGAGAGAAAAGGAGAAAGAGGCGCAACGTTGTCTCTACTAAATCAAAGACCACAAGAGAGCCGTTCCTGAGGGTAGTTTTGAGGTGCAACCGCCTAGGGCCCAACTCATATAGGGGCTCAAATTGAGTTAATTCTTATAATTAAATTAGTATTTGCATAAGTAGCATTATAATGAATCGAACTTGGAGCATTAGAATTCTTAGTTAAGCGCATGACTAAAGACCCTTTTTTATTTTTCGCCTAGGGCCCAAAAATTGTTAAGAACAACCCTGGTGGTCCGTTTTCATCAAATTTTGACACGAATGTTCCTGCATATTGGATCTACATATCTAACAGTTTGATTTATTTTAATACAAGGATTATTAATATAAACTTTTTATAATTTTTTTATTAAGAACAATTAGCGATATTAAGAGTTAAAATGTTGTATCGACAAGTGTGAAAAACTAAATGAGACCAATGAGTTGAATAGGAGGTAGTACCATTTTATTACCTCCGTTCCAAAATTGTGAAATAAAAAATCATATTTAGGTAGAAATTGATCAGTTTACTTTTAGGTCAAAAATGAAATTTTTATTTTAATTAATCTATTTAAGATTAACTTTAGATTTAAATAGATACATTGAAGGTCAAAATTGATACATTTAAGTTCAAAATTAAACATTTATTCTTTAATTTTTGGAAGACCGATCTTTTTCATTTTTCAACTTTCGGCTTTTGGGCTAGCCCATATTGGAACCGTCGCATCCAAGTTTTTGTGAAAAATTATTAGGAGAATCTACTTTTTGTGGGCCAAGCTAAAATCTATCACATACAACATTTTACTTCCTTCGTTCTCAACGACTTGCAATATTTGTTTTCTCACGCCCTTTAATACACTAATTTAATTCTTAATATCTCAAATAATGTATAAATTATAATAATTAGATACTAATAATCTTTGCCGTGAGACGAATCAAACATGATTCTACTTAACTATATTTTAATTAACTTATAAATTAAAAATTAATAACAAATTAAGTGTTTCTGCGTAAGAAATCGAGTTATCTCCCTGACCGGAAGGTAGAGTCTTCAAGAATTTTGAAAGGGTCCGAATACTTGATCACAGGCAGAATACCAGCAAAACGAACGAGGTTACTTGTCCAGGGGGTATGTCCCGGAAAGCCCCTCTGACGCTCAAGTCAGCTAATCGGTTCTAAATGAATAATTGAGACTAGAAATGGTAAATAATGGAGAGAGAGAACATATCATTTAAGGTTTGAACAGAGGTATTTATAATGATGGTAGGTTTGATGAGACAGCCCCAAGAGCTTTTTAGTAATTTCATCTTGGCCGGGTGGGCTAGGTTGGGGATGAACCATAGGAATTTGGGCCTTTTGACTTAGCCCAAAAATACTGGGACTAGTTGACCCAATAACATTAAGAATGATAAATAAATAGCGTGATGATTCTAAATATCGCAAGTAGTTAGAAAGAGAGGAAGTAGTAGATTTTGGATACTAGATATTAAATGCAAAATGTAGTCTATGCCACATTACCAATGTGAACATTTCATACATTTTTCTTTGTGTTTGGTATACTTTTTATATGATCACATATGAAAGAATGAACCTAATGAATGCTTTGAATGCCTTTCTTACGCTCATAAATCGGTCTACAATAAGCTAGCATATGAAATTATGAATAGCTCAAAAAAAGTCCAAATTTAGTAGGGATCAATAATGTGACTTCTTCCTACTTTGCGCGTTTCCAATTATGAACCTAGCTCTCAACTGTCTCATTACTTATCTATCTCAAAAGCTAGGTCTTCATCATTTCATATAAGTTTATTTTTTTTATGATAGATTCTGAGCATATTAAATATATTCTATACATGGTTCCAAAAAGTTGAGCGCCTTAATATTAATTGACGTTGTATATGTTAGGTATTTGAAGATAAAAAATATTATAAAAAATTTATAATTTTTAAAAATTCCATAGGGCCTTATAATATACTCCCTCAACACAATTTAATTGTCCCATTTGAGTTGGGCACAGATATTAAGAATGGGATGAGGTCCACCAAAAAGGTGGTAGTTGGTATTTTAATTGATTAAAATAATTATAAAGGTGGTAGTTGGGTATTGGAAATTAGAAAAGTGAGGATATTTAGATAAAAAAAATATAGATAAAAAATAAAATAGGACAGTTAAAATAAATTGCCCAAATAAAAAAATGAGACACTTAAATTGTCTCGGAGAAAGTATCATTTTTTAGTCCACCTCTATATATTTGTACAAAAAATTATAGATTACAGAAAATGATGCATTAATGATCATCCATTAGGTTAGCATTGGGTGCAATTCGCGGCCTAGACTCATATTTTTTTTTCAAAGCCCATGCTAGCAAATTCAAATATAGTATCACACCTATAATGTCTAAAATTTAAGATGGTGTCACCATTATATTAATTAATACATATTTTTAGAATATAAACTTCTTAATTTGATATCGCTTATGGAGAAAGGGTCTATTATATATAAGTAACTTTGGTCTTAAATAATACATATAAGCTAGGTTAAGCTTAAAATTTGTTATTGCACTCTATGGAACAAGACTGAAACAAGTATGGGATGAGTTTGAATCAAGTTTAAATTAAATGTATACTTGATTTTTTAATCCAAACGCTTTAATCTTTTATCAGTTATATTCTAGGAAAATTTACTTTTAAACATACGAACTTTGACCCATTTTCTTTTAAACATACAAACTTTCGTTTATTATTTAAACATACGAACTTTGGGGGGTATATTCCCAAAAAGATATAGCCGGTTTTTTGAAGCTTTTTTAACCCTTTTTAACAGGTTACCCTCTCAAATGTTGAAGGCAAGCAACTGTTCTTCTTCTTCAAGCTTCTTCTTCAATGGCTTCAATGGCTTCTTCTTCTTCTTCAAGCTTGAGAGACAACATTCTTCTTCAAGAGGCATCAATGTTCTTCAATGGCTTCTTCTCAAATGGTAAATGATAATTTCAAATCTTTAAAAATTAATACAAATTCCATATTTTTTAAAATTTCAGATTTGTTTTCAATTTGGGTTGATTTTAGTGGGATGGTTGCTGGATCTTATAAAAAACATATCTTTATTCGAGATTAGTACAAATTTGAGTAATTACACATTTTAATTAGGGTTGAATTAGGGTTGAAGATAAAGAATGGAATGGCTTGTTCTTCAATTTGTTGATTTGTTCTTCATTTGGGTTGAATTAGGGTTCAATTTGTTTTGGGGTTTGAATTAATCAAAGGATTTTCAGTAATTTAGCAATTTATTTTTTGGGTTTTCATTGTTTTTGGGTTTTCATTTTTTAGTGAGAATTGATTTTAATGTCTAATTTTTTAGTGAGAATTGCTAAATTGATTTTTAATTTAGTTTCATACTTTGTGAAACACAAATCTAGAGTAAGAGAGACGATGGATCGAATTCAGCTTCTGTTAGTGGGACTTCCTCTTTTCCTCTTCTCTACTGACGTTTTCAATCTAATCACCATCATCATCATCAGCATGTCCCTAAACCTTCTTCTGTTCACCAACCCTTAGATTTACAGTTACCTACTCAAGTAAGATTTTATATTATTTTTTTCAATTTTTTTGAATTCAATTTGTTTTTGTTTTTTGATTTAATTGTTTTTCTTGCAGCAACGCAATTCTGTTGGTTATGGCCATACTGTCACCATCGATTTCTTTTCGTCTTGCTCTTATAGGTAATCGGTTTTCTTTTCTTAGTGAGAATGACTATGGATAATTGATTTTCAGCAATTTAGCAATTAAGTTTTTGGGTTTTCATTGTTTTTGGGTTCTTCAATTGAAGAACCAGATTTTTTTTTTTTTTTTTGTGGGTTGATAATGGTGAAGATGAAGATGGTGAAGATGAAATGGTGAAGATGAAGATGAAGATGGTGAAGATGAAGATGGTGAAGAAGTAACCGGTTCATCCGGTTACAAGTCATCCATATCTTTTTGGGAATATACCCCCAAAGTTCGTATGTTTAAATAATAAACGAAAGTTTGTATGTTTAAAAGAAAATGAGTCAAAGTTTGTAGGTTTAAAAGTAAATTTTCCCATCAGTTATATTCTATTGTGATATAGTAGATCTATTGATTACCCATTCTAAGATTTTGAAACGTATTTTAGAATAGAAAACAAATTCTCAAAATTTCCCTTATTTTCCTCTATTAAGCAATTTTGACCATTAGATTTGAGTAACGGACCCTTCATTGTATTTTAAGTAATGGAGAGTGTTGGGGATCATAAATCCCAATTACGTAAAAAGTCCAGAATACCCTTGGTCAACAAGTCAAAAGTCAAGGTATGACAAACAAAGTCAGCATCATTAAGTCTGATTATGCATGAGGACCGCAACTGAGGTAGCAGTTAACTGGTCAAGGACGTTTCCACACATAACTTCTCTATGTCCCGGATAACCGCCCTCCACTATGTCCCTTACACTTCTGAAAACCGCAGCGGTTATCGACACAGAAATAACCGCTGGTACAGAAGTAACTTCCACGGACGTTCCCCTTTAAAAGGAAGAATCGACTCCAATGATCAGGTTACGCAATCTTACTCAAAACACTTATTACATTCACCTTTTCCTGAATCTGACTTAAGCATCGGAGAGCCCTTCCGGGACATAGGCCCCCGGGTTAGCTTTCCTTGTGGTTGCAGGAACACTGCACGCGGAGGTCAGATCTTCTCACTTCCTTACAACTGAAGGTACTTCCCTTAAACTTCCCCTTTTACAAATTTGACCGTTTCTTAACCGAAACAGTTTGGCGCCGTCTGTGGGGAAGACAGAAGTATTATCCTTCAAAACACCAGAAACTCCACCCAAAGTCTAAGACATGGCACCAAGAAGAACAAATACCAAAGAAGCGTCTGTTGCCCGCAGCACTGACACTTCCACTTCACAACGTGAAAACCGACCAGTTACAAGGCAGGATCTTGACGCTCTTGCCAACAACCTGTCCCGAACCTTTGCTGAACAGTTGCGTAATGTGGCTACCCAACAGCCCTCTGCGGCCCCGAACAATTCAGACATTAATGCCACTTTAGCGACAATAACACAACAAATCCAGGATTTGTGAGCACTGGTTGCAGAACAGAACAAGGCTCCTTCCGAACGAGTTCGACAGGAGGTCGATGAGAATCCAGCCCATTCCCGGGCAAAAACTTCTCAACCGATTCCTTCCAAAAGAGATAACTCTCACTGTATCTCCTCCAGAAGACATACGAGCGATCTGAGGACTCACCTCGACAGTCGCCGAAGAGAAAGAAGCAGTAATGTTCAAAGCTTCATAGATAGGAGAAGACGACAAAGATCCAGAAATTTTCAGGATCGGACGGTCACAAACTATGTGGCAGAATCCTCTGCTAACCCTCGCGAGAGGGAAGCGCCTATGTTACTGAACTCTCCCTTATCAGCGGACATTCTAGCCACACCTAATCCGTCTAAGATAAAGGTGCCCACCATACCTCCATTTTCTGGTAATCAATGTCCTGAAGAACACATGATTGCCTACAAGAACGTCATGGTTCTGTATACAACAGACCCTTTTCTCCTATGCAAGTTCTTTCCGATCACCCTCACAGGCCTAGCCCTGACATGGTTTACATCGCTTCCTAACGGAAGCATACATAGTTTCTCTGAACTCGAGGCCAAGTTTCTCAGTCACTTCACTGCATCGAAAAGACAAGAAAAATCTAACTTCCATCTGTTAAGCATCACACAACAGGATGGAGAGTCTCTATCCGCCTACCTCCAGCGGTTCCATGACGGAGTGCTGGCGGTTACAGACTTGGAAGAGTCGATTGCTGTTTCGGCTCTAATCAACGGCATGAGAACACATAAATTGAAGTTCCAACTCCTGGAAAACCAAGTAAAGTCCTATGCTGAGGCAATGAGACAAGCACGAAGTTTTGTCACCGCATCGGACATCTGCCAACAACTGGATCCTGCATCCAGAAAAAGAGAACGATGCAATGGTAGACGTTCGAGACAAATCAAGGCATGATAATCAGAACTCCAAGAGAGGATCCGGTAGGCCTGATCGAGGCCGGAAGTATCCTCCCAGAGACGTCAATGATGATGGTTTTGAGGCCAGGTTTAACCGTAATAGAAAAGACATTTTCTACGCCATCCGGGACCAGTTGCCTGCCCCTGCTGCCATCCCCACACCCAAATACCGCAGAAACATGGATTTGTGGTGTGAATATCACAAGGAACATGGCCATACCCTTCCCAACTGTCGTGAATTGAAGAAAATTTTACACAAATACGCGGAGGAAGGGAAGTTGGACCGTTTCCTCAACCGTGACGGTGACAAAAAGCAAGTTGAGGGCAAAAATTTGCAAGTTATTTTCTGAACTATTTCCTGATTCCTGTTATTTTCTACTTTTGAACTATTTAGTCGAACACCGTTTACTGTTATATTGTTACTGTTAGACTTTGATGTTGGCTTTATAATATGAACCTATGTTCATATTTGATTTGCAAAGAATTGCACAAATTCCGAATTTACTTTGATACATGTGGAATTCTTGGTTGCTATTTGTTGTCTTGAGGTCAGAGGCTCCTATGAGTCTGACCCCCCTGGTGAGCTTAATATGAACCTATGTTCTATTGAGCTAAGTTATTATTTGTTGTCTTGAGGTCAGAGACTCCAATGAGTCTGACCCCCCTGGTGAGCTTAATATGAACCTATGTTCTATTGAGCTAAGTTATTATTTGTTGTTTTAAGGTCGGAGACTCCTATGAGTCTGACCCCTCTAGTGAGCTTAATATGAACCTATGTTCTATCAAGCCAAGTTATTATATCTTGTTTTTAAAGTAAGAGACTCCTATGAGTCGGACCCCCCCAAAATAAGTTGATTTTGGGGCTAAATCATCTAAGTGTACCTATGTACACATAAGGGCCGAATTATGCTCTATTCGGACCCCCTTCTCTCTTCCCCAAAAAATGTATTTTGGGGTCAAGCTATTAAGTATACCTAAGTATACATAGGGCTGAATTATACTCTATTCGGACCCCCTTCTCTCTTCCCCAAAAAATGTATTTTGGGGTCAAGCTATTAAGTATACCTAAGTATACATAGGGCCGAATTATACTCTATTCGAACCCCCTTCTCTCTTCCCCAAAAATTGTATTTTGGGGTCAAGCTATTAAGTATAGCTAAGTATACTTTCAGAGCCGAATTAGATACAATCCGGACCCCCTTCTTCCCCAAATAAAGTATTTTTGGGGCTAAATATTGCAAGTATATCAAATTATACTTCTAGGGCCGAATTAGATAAAATTCGGACCTCCTTTCTTCCCCAAATAAAGTATTTTTGGGGCTAAATATTGCAAGTATATCCAATTATACTTCTAGGGCCGAATTAAAGACAATTCGAGACCCCTTTCTTCCCCTAATAAAGTATTTTTGGTGCTAAATAAAGTATATCTAACTATACTTTATAGGGCCGAATTGCCCATAATTCGGACCCTTGTTTTCCTTTTAAAAAATAATAAGTGGGGGTTAAATTTTCTAAGTATGACAAGGCATATTTTTAATTCGCCCAAATATTCCCAAGGGCCGAATCATCTCCCAAGGGCCGAAACATATTAGTTTCGGACCCCCTCATGGGATTTTAATGCTTTGAAGATGAAATACTTCGAAGTATAGTATAGGGCCGAATCATCCAGCAAGGGCCGAATCATCTCCCAAGGGCCGAATCATCTTCCATGTTTCGGACCCCCTATATTGATTTAAGAGCTTCGAGGTTGAAAAGCTTAAGTGTATTACTCAGGGCCGAATCTTCCATGTTTCGGACCCCCTATATTAAACTCTAGAGCTTTGACGATTGAAAATCTTCTAAGTACACTACTTAGGGCCGAAACATATATGTTTCGGACCCCTTAAATGCATTCTAATGCTTCGATCTTGAAAAGCTTCTAAGTATACCACTTAGGGCCGAAGCATCTATGTTTCGGACCCCCTAATGGATTCAAGAAGGAGAAGCCCAATTTATAAACACCTAGTGCCGAAACATGTATGTTTCGGACCCCTAGATGCATTCTAGAAGGAAGGGCCCAATTGAATTTGGTTGAATTTGATTGAAAAGCTTGATTTGGTTGAAAAACTTGATATACCACTACTAAGGGCCGCATGCCATGATAATTGCCTACAATTGCTAAGGATTACTTTATAAACATATGGCTGAAATTACTTTATAAGCAATCATAATTGTAACTTAGTGGTCTCTTTATTTGGTTGAAAAGATAAGCTGATAAATGGCCGAAATATCTTTGTTTCGGACCCCCTTGGATGAATATTGGACTTGAAAAAATCTAAGGTCATTTTATAATTCTTCCTGGGACGAAACATGGCCATCATAATTGCCTGCAAGGGCCTAAACACACCAGTTTCGGACCCCCATATTATATTTTAAAGCTTTGAGATTTAAAAGCTTGAAATTGTAACTTAGAGTCGAAACGTTTCGGATCCCCTAAATAGATTCAAAGGGCCGAAACATTGAATCTTCCAGGCCCGAATCTCGCTTGATTCAGACCCCAAGTTGTAATCCCATAGGCAAAGATAAGTCAAGGAGTTTCTTCATAAGACGAATCATGGTTGATCCGGATCCCTATTTTCTTGTTTCGGATACTTCTAAGAATTTGGATATCGCACGGCACGTTAACGTATTTCCACATACAGGCCAAGGCCATCTCCTCGCCCTATATGTGTGGGGCTAATGTTGGGGATCATAAATCCCAATTACGTAAAAAGTCCAGAATACCCTTGGTCAACAAGTCAAAGGTCAAGGTATGACAAACAAAGTCAGCATCATTAAGTCTGATTATGCATGAGGACCGCAACTGAGGTAGCAGTTAATTGGTCAAGGACGTTACCACACACAACTTCTCTATGTCCCGGATAACCGCCCTCCACTATATGTCCCTTACACTTCTGAAAACCACAGCGGTTATCGACACAGAAATAACCGCTGGTACAGAAGTAACTTCCACGGACGTTCCCCTTTAAAAGGAAGAATCGACTCCAATGATCAGGTTACGCAATCTTACTCAAAATACTTATTACATTCACCTTTTCCTGAATCTGACTTAAACATCGGAGAGCCCTTCCGGGACATAGGCCCCCGGGTTAGCTTTCCTTGTGGTTGCAGGAACACTACACGCGGAGGTCAGATCTTCTCACTTCCTTACAACTGAAGGTACTTCCCTTAAACTTCCCCTTTTACAAATTTGACCGTTTCTTAACCGAAACAGAGAGGATCCTAACTGGTCTATAAAAGGATTCATCCTAAAATGTTCTTTGTATATTTTTATACTCTCCTATTGATCACAACGGTCTCATTTGCTTTTTGAAAACTATTTATCCCTTACTCTTAATTTGTATTTTATTATTGATCTATAAGTTAAATCATAGTCACGTAAGATTTTGTTTGATTCGTATCAATATAAAGATTATATATATCAACATTTATAATTTATACATAAATATAGAGATATTAATAATTAAATAAGTGCAGGTCATAATTAGAAATATATTAACATTGCTTTGAGAATCATTAGAGGTGTTCAAAACATACCCGATAACCCGATTTTGACCCGACTTTTATAACCGAACCTGATTTGACCCTACTTAAAAATGGATCTACAATTATGTAAAAACCAATGTGAACACAAAATCCGGTTTTTAACTGACCCGAAACATCTGATTCGAAATCAACCCAATGACCCGAATGAACACCTCTAAGAATCATTTATATAGGTCGGTGATTGGACATGGTACGGCATTTCTAAACATAGCATACTTTTTCAATTCTACAAGAAAATGGATAGTGTCTTTATTAAATACGATTGGATACGCTTGAAAGCTAGCAAGAAATATTACTAAAAAAGAAATTGACATTAATATAAAAATAATATTATGTTTAGATACGATAATTCTATCTGGAAATTTATAATAAGGGTATACTTTTATAGCTCTAGGATTTTTTGTAATCATGCTTTTATACACTCTTATCGTTAATTAATAACAATAATCAAGGAAAAAAATTAATCAAAGAATGAATTAATCATACAATCTAGAACATGGCTTAAATTTAATTAATGTTTGATATTAAAGTAGTTAATTTTGGATTTAATATTGTATTTAAGTAAACACCCCATTTTAACCCTAATTTTTACCTTTTTCTTTTTGTTGTTTTGGCTGTCTTGATGTCATGTTTGGTAAGTTGGAGGCTATAGTTGGTAATAAACAAAGTTTGCGGCTGTTTATTTGAAATTGAGTAAACTTAGAAGCTGTAGTTGGTAAATGATATATCCTTATAATAATGATAAAGCATTGAGGCATTGTAAATTGTATCTATATAATAAAATTAGCATTTTAGTGAACATTTTTAAACGTATAATTAAAAATAATATAATTAATTTGTAAATGAATGAATGTTTTTCTAAATAAATATAAATCAATGATAGTAATTTATGCATTATTATTATATACTACTATTATATTTATTACATCGATTTTTAAATTTTAATAGTATATGTTATAGTCCCAACTTAAATTTTTAATGACATTTCAAAAAAAAAAAAACTAAAGTTTTTAATGATGGTAAAATTAAACATCTTAAAAACATCTTTAACATTTAATATTCACATAGTTATTATTATACAATGACATCATCAATCTCATAAGAAGATGACAACTCATCAATTTTTTAAGTTGCTTATGTAAGCTGTGTTTTGTTTTAGTGTATAATATAAATAGATAGATTGATAGTATTAGACATTAAACATATAAAACGAGTATTTAAGTAATAAAGTAGATATTCGAATTAATTAAATTTGGTTATTTTTTCCAATATAAGACGGACAATAATATCATTTGGGAAAAATTACCCAGAATAATACGACCTTTCACTGATTTTCCAAGAATAATACGAACTTTCAATTAACCACCAATAATACGAACTTTGACATGCATTTTCCGCTGGCATACATGACCTGTTTATAACCAGTAGTACAGTTCTTTTTTTGACCGTTGCTCAGCAGGTTTCATCTCGTATTATTGGTGGTTAATTGAAAGTTCGTACTATCGATTGAAACCTGCTGAGCAACAGTCAAAAAAAGGCTTGTACTACCGGTTATAAACAGGTCATGTATGCCAGCGGAAAATGCATGTCAAAGTTCGTATTATTGGTGGTTAATTGAAAGCTCGTATTATTCTTGGAAAATCAGTGAAAGGTCGTATTATTCTGGGTAATTTTTCCTATCATTTAAATAAAATGTTGCTAATATTGATAAATATTAGAAATCAAGTAATGTAGGAAACTAGTATTGCTAATTTATCTGAGTAACGAGATTCTAAATTCTGTTTCAATCATACATTATATTAATTTTGTTGTATAGTAAAGAAAATTAGATTGAATAAAAGACTGCCATGTGTAATTTTTTTATTGGCCAACATTATCAAAATATTTATTCAGGGATATTAATTGCATGATTTTCAATTCAATCAATTTTAATCATTTACGGAAATAAAATGTTGCATTCATATTAATGACAGGATTAATTGCAAGAATTTCAATTCAGTCAAGTTTATTCTTTACAAAAATAAAAATTTGGATTCATATTAATGGCATAATAATGGCAGGAGTAATAATTGTAGGAATTTCAATTCAGTCAATTTTATTCTTTTACAAAAATACAACGTTGAATTCATAATAATGGCATGAGTAATAATTACAGGAATTTCAATTCAGACAATTTTATTCTTTTACAAAAATAAAAAATTATGATTTATATTAATAGCAGGAATATTAATTGAAGAAATTTCAATTAAGTCAATTTTATAAGTTGACAAAAATATAAATTGTTTTTCAACACAATAGCATGAACTACAATATAAATACACCATTTGATTAACTTAATTATTTGCTCATATCATTTCTCTTTTCTCAAACTTCAGTGTTGGATAAAAATATATATGTAAATACTTTATTATATATGCACCTTCATTTAATATTTTCGTTCGTCTAAAATTTCATTAAGATATAAACGTATTTAAGACTTCGTACATTGCACGGGATTCTATCCTAGTTCAAATAAATTAAAACAATTTTATGACACATTTGTTCTGCTCTTGTTTCTGAATTCTTGATCTACCACTGTCCATAGTCGATACTGATATATATTATTTTTGAAAATGGTTATCAAGTTAAGTAGTTGTGTCACCTTAGCCAATTCTATTGTGGTTTGTACATTTCAAGTTTCACATTGAAAAAAAAAAATGATGACAATCATACAAGAAATTTATCTTCAAATTAGTATGAGACATTTTAAAAAGGTTTCAACAATAACTCCGTGCTAACTTAGTCCTAGAGAACTGTATCATATATAATGCAAATTGTTCACAGTTAGGGATGGCAATGGGTCGGACTCGGCACGGATTATACATACTCCGACTTTGCTCCGGATAATAGTCAGAGTTTTTTTTAGTCCACCTCCACTAGGAGTCGGATTATACATACTCCAAGTTTGCTCCGACTCGGATTCTCGGACCTCCAACGAAGTCGAATTATTGTCAAACAATATCGTTGTGATTTTGTATACTAATAATTTTAAAGCATACAAAATTATCAAAATATATTTTTCAAATACAATTTAACAAAAAATATGTACTTTGAATTAAAGTTTAACAAGAGAATAATCCTATTACAATTTAACAAAAATTTCTCGCATTTTAATTTGGTGTATTTTATTTTTCTTAATCTGATTTGTCGTATTGTGATTGATTAATCTAAATAAAAATACCAAGTAATTTTTCAAAATCGAAAATTACAATTGGTATGAGAAAGAGGTTGAATTAGTCATGTCTAGTGTTTTAAAGGAAACAAAATATGGTGTAAAAGTCAAATTTAAAGTTGGATTTCCTTCAGGGTCGGAGTATTTTTATTAAGGTCCAACTCCGGTGGCGGTCCGTCTCTAACTCAGACTCGGATCGTAAAGTCGGAGTCGGATGACTTTTTCCTCAAACTCAAATCAGATTATATTCCTCGGATTGAATCAGACTAGGGTTGGATTCGAACGAATTGCGATCCCTATTCACAGCAGATGAATCCCATATATATGCTGTATAAGTATTTTCATATATGCATATTGGGCATGGAAATACTTATTTGATTGTCTTTATAAGAAGAGGTGTTGTCACGGATTGAGATGCAATCTATGGTTGCTGATTTTATCAGTAAACTCACATAGATAAATGTTAATAAATTATAAATTTGATTTTCACCAAACTTTTCACTTTACAAACAAGGATGTAATAAAAATATTCACAAGTCACAATCACCCGGCCATGCAATGGCCTTAACTTTTAAGCCCTGTGACCAATGTCAACAAAAGCACCACAATTAAGTGTCCAATCTTATGAGTTGAGACCGTACCATTCTAAATACTCCGTCCGAACCAATTTAGTTGTTTTATTTGCTTTTTCAAAATATTCATCTATTCTGTTTAATTTGTATTTTATTCTTAATCCATAAGCTAAAACATAGTTATGTGAGATTTTGTTTAATTCGTCTCAATGTAAGAATTATTCGTATCAACTTTTCATAAATTTTATTTAATTAGAGATATTAAGAGTCAAATGTTAACTCGACAAGTGAGTCCAAGAAAATGGAACAACTAAATTGGTTCGGAGGGAGTAATGCTTCATCCATTCTACTATATTTGTTATATTTAACATTTTTGCAATTTAACTTGTTACATAAAATAAACTTGACCGATAAACAGTATAAAAAATTTATGTAGCAAGTATATTAGAAGTACTATGCTGCAAATTAAACACTAATACAATGTGAACGTTTGATACTATGACCTGCAATTTTTCAACTATCTCATTTATTAAATCAGTTGAAGGTTGGTAGTCTATCTCACTTATGTACTATAAATATCTTCATGTGATATTTACACATATAAAAAGAGCACTAAACCTTTTCTTAACTTCACACTACAGTTTAGGAATTTTCCTTTTTAAATTTGTTAAAATATTTTATTTGTACGTATCCAATCCTCAAAATAATTAAAAAATCTATCATATATAAATATATTTATAACAATGAAGAAGGTGTTTTTATTCGTGTTGCTTATTTTTATGTTTGTTAGTGTGGATTTTGATGTTGTGGAAGGTGGAACAATGGTGACTGGTGCAGTTTTTTGTGACCAATGTAAAGATGGCCAAGTGTCCATGTTTGATTATCCTCTCTCTGGTAAGATTCATTCATTAACTCAACCATTATCTACTTTATTAATAAGATTTCATTAGTACGTAACAAATTAAAATTTACGTGAAATATTTTTGTTATTTAATTTATTGAGTCATTATCTTTAAAGACTACTAATGAACAAATGAACTTACACATGTCAAACTCTCATTCTATATTTTTTCGATAATTTATGTTGTCGTGGCAACTGATTATTTATTGAAAATCATTTTCTTATATAGTTTATTAAGGCGCAAAATAAGATTTGGTCAGATTTATTATTTTTCAATATGATTCCTATATTATTTTCAAACTGAAATGTGACTAAAATGTAAATAGTATTATTTTTCAATATGATTTCCAAAACAAATAAAAATAATATTTTGATATAGCAAAATTATTTTTCTACTTTATTTAACAAACTGTAGAATAATATTGGTCCTAAAATTATAAACCAGTGTAATGTTTTTAATTTATTTACCAGCCATAAAATAATTTACAATAACATCATCTTTGTGGGAAATCATATAATATAAAATTTTTGTAGAATTGTCTATGAAAACATATAATATATTTAGAACATTATACAAATATATATAAAAATTAACTCAATAAATTTTTTTTTTCTTCTGATTTTCGTGCATGGCACGGGTATCTATCTAATTGATATATAAGTTATCAACAATAATTTATTTAATTGTCACTTGCATTATTATATCAAAGTCTGATATGAGTATATGTCAAATAAGAAATTATTATTATTATTCTATAATGTTATTACATTGTCACCGGATTACTACAATTTACAATAAGATCATACAAACTTAAAATCATTAGTAATTAGGCGAATTCTCTCCAATTTTACCATCATAAAATTTTTAGAAAATCAATAATTCATCAATGATGAAGGAACATATACGGAAAATAGATTATCTATCCAACTAATAACCTTTCTAAATTACACTTTTTCATAATAAATAAATTCAAAACAAAAGTTGGTATAATTTACTTTAGTTTCAACTAGATAAATATTCGAAATTGGCAAAACAAATAAGCGATAAGTACAAATGATTATAATTGATTAAAAAAAAACAGTAAAAATATTCAATTCATGGATGTAAGTCATGTAACACTTGCTCAAAATGGGTATCAATGTTTATTTTCTATAATGTTCTCTCTATAATTAAATATATTAAATGACTCATTTGCATCAAAATGCTTATTTATATATAGTTTACATGATATTCCCGGCCAAAGATCAATCAATAAGAACTAATTTTTAATATTAAGCGTAATATTGCATACATCTGACTCCAAATCACACTTACACATGAGCCATTTTTATGGAATGTTGTTGTATAGCAATACGTTGATGACGTGTTATTATATAATTTCAGGGATGAAGGTGAGTATGGTATGTCCAGGAAGTGATGGGAAAATGACAACTGTTGGGGAAGACACCACAAATAGATTAGGCAACTATGGTATAACATTTGATGGAACCCCTGATTTGGGTACCTGTTTTACTCAGATTTCACCCAATTCTAATGTGGACCCCAATAATAAGTGTGGGGCTATTCCAGGCTCACCTAAACCAGTTAAACTAATGTTTAGGATGTTTGATATGGCAATGTATACTGTTGATCCTCTAATTTCTCAGCCTGCTCAACCTATGTCTTCTTGTAATTCAACCCCTTCAACACCTCCGACTTCTCCTAGTCCTGTCACTTTACCGCCTCCTACTAGCTCGAATCCACCACCGACGGGACCCATTGTTCCGGTCACTCCATCGGCTCCGCCCAAAGCTCCGACACCGGGTTTTCAGGTCCCACCTATGATTCCCTTGCCACCTGCACCGTTCTTGAGAAGTTCGGCATGCTCATATGAGTAAGTTTATTCCTTTCCATTATATTTCTTGTGGTTATAACTTGTGCAAATCATCACCTCATTTATAGGTAATTATTTGACAAATAATAAATGTTGAAAATCGTTTATTGGGTTGGTTTCATGGTTGAAGACTTTTCCATTCGTAATGTGGCAATGGTTTAACTTATACCATCTATAAAAAATAGGAAAAATTGTCCTGAATAATCCGACCTATTGCCCATTTGCTGTGAATAATCCCAACTATTGATTATTCCTAAATAATCCAACCTTTGTATATTTTTTGCTGACAGCACCCCTTGCCACATTTTCACCGACTATTGTAGGTACCTATTAGTCGTTACTTTCACTTCTTCTTCCTCCTTATGCTTCTTTGTTGATCTACCCCAACTTTTCTTTGGTGATAAGTAGCTATAGTAGTCGGTTAAAATGTGAAAAGGGGTGCTGTGAGCAAAAGAAATTCAAAGGTCGGATTATTTATAAATAATCAATAGTATGGATTATTCATAGCAAATTGACAATAGGTCGGATTATTCAGGACAATTTTTCCTAAAAAATATTAATTTATATTTCTTATTATCGCTAGAAGATTCTCTAACCTTATCCTGATAAAAAAAACATGTAATTAATAAAAGAACATTAATCAATTTATGATTGTCACTTATTAAAAAATTAGAAATAAGTTAACTAACATATAACCGACTAATATCAGAGAAATTTTATCAATAAATGATTGTCGCAAAATTAGAGATTCTCTGACCGTAGCCCGAAAAAAATACATGTGATTGAGTTCTGTCCAACATTTTAGTTTTGATACTTTTATCTTTGGGCTTTTTAGTTGGTAAAAAGTCAAAAAACTTGTTTAGTAAATGGCTTTTTAGCGACTTTAAGCCAAAATGAACAAATTAAGTTGGTTGTTTTTTTTACTGGCTCATTGCTAATGAGCTACTCTAACGAGAAACTGCTTCTCGGTAAGACGATCTCAACTCAAGAAGGTCATTTACTAATAATTTATATTAGTTGAGATATTCAACCTATGTATAAGGCGCGCGTTTTTCATGGTATTACCATCTAATAAAAGAATTTATGATTGCTAATTAGCTTGGAAAAAATTAACATTTCCGATCAAACAAGCTAATAATGCCAAAAATGTGAATTAGACTTTAAACACGAAGACTTTTAGGTGGTGTTTTTGGCCCATGGACCATGGCCTCTTTAAAGAAATTGAATTAGCCTTAGCTTTCTGTTTAAGGAACAAAGTACACTTTAGCCATTTCAGGATATATTGAAAATGAACTATTCTTGGATCCTGATTATGATGTTTAGCAATAATACACAACAATCCTTTTTTTTAAAATTTTGCTAGAACTAGAAACAAAAGTAATTAAAATCAGGTTATATTTAAATTGAAATATACACATTTTTTTAAAACAAAGTTTTTAGTTTAATTCTTATTGTCTCTATCCCCTTTCATACATATCATGTACTTAAAAATATACCAAACAAACAATAATCCATTTGACTATGACGATATAACCCAATATTTCCTCCATTTAAAATTAGTCGCAACATTAGCAATATTTGCACTATTCACTCATCATGTTTGATTTGTGATTAATTCTTAATCTATTTTACATACTTAGATGAAATCTTGTTTAATTTGTCTCGATGCAAAGATTAGTAGTATCAAAATTCTATAATTTTTTATTATACATAATTAGAGATTTAATAACTGAATTACTATATTAGAGTATGTGAAAAAAAAACAAATGTTACAAATAATTTGGAACGAATGAAGGATGTTTTTAATAAACCACATAGTATTATCTTATCTAGTATACGTATTTAAACAAGAGCAAAAAGAATATAATAATAACAACCTACAAATTTATACCTTTACGGTCTGTTTGGTTAGTGGTATTAAATGGTGGTAATGAGAATGATTTATATTGTAAAATTTCATCAAAACTTTTATGTCATTCCCATTGTAATGAAACTTTGATCTCAAATTTTTTTTTTCATTACCGCCTAATACCACATCTCTCATTGATAATGCATTGAAATGAATTTTATAAATAAAATGAGGTGATTGAAGGTGTCAAGCATGGCCTTTAAAGTAGCCAAGATTTTTTTTCAATCAAAGTAACACTAGTTTTTCATTTCTATTACCGCGTTTTATTATTACTGTTAGAGTATATAACATATCCTGGGGCCTCAACCATAAGCTTAAGCATTTGGATGAGTTGGTTCCTTAAATATTTCACTTTAAATGACGGGTGGTTGAGATTCGAACCTGTGACCTCTTGTCACCCTGGCTTCTAATACCATGTCAAGGAACCAACTCAACCAAAAGCTTAAGCTGATGGTTGAGGCCCCAGGATATGTTATATACTCTAACAATCACCTACCAAACGAGTCGTTATTAGTTTCATTTTAAAGTACTACAACAATACTTTGAGAGCATAATCAAAAAAAATTAGACTTAACTACATAAATTACTACTCTATCTGTCCCATTGAATTTAGCATTTTTTATTTTGGTTCATCCAACTTAATATGCAGCATTTTTATTTTTGGAAAATGGTCCACCGTACCACTTTCTTTTAATCTAATCTATACTTTTTAACTCTCTTTCAATTTCATCCACACATTTCATTCTCTCTTCATCTATTACTACTTTCTTAAAAATTTACCTATTTCTCTTTGATGCAAATCTATAGGAACAGATGAATATTGTTGGTGACATAAAATCTTCTTTTTTTTATCCCCAACAAAAGAAAATAATTATCATTGACGAAACAAAATTTTGCATTATTTACATATTCTATAATACAAGTATTAAAAGCTAATGAATAAAAAAAACGAAATGATGCAGCAATTGGATGAAGTCAGAGTACAAATGCTACTGGAGAGCAGTAAAGCCAGAAACATCAGTAGCCGAAGTATTTGGTCCATTAGCAGCCCAAAAATACGGGACTGATATAACATTATATGGAAGCCTACAAGTTAAGGGTGACCCTTACAAAACCCTGTTAAGGGAATCTGTAACTGCACTTCTCAACTCTTGGAACAGCATGCGTTTTCCTTACTATGCACCTCAAGTTCTTTATCACTTCAATAAGGCTTTAATGTCCGATTCTACTTCTAATGTGCTTCAAACTGCTTTGAAATTTAGAAGGGCTAATACTGGATCTCCTTGCAAATTTGAAACTTGCAAATCATGATTATCTATCAGATCATACGGTTTTATTTATATGATGTAGTGGAGTATTTTATTTTAATATTGGTATCGGTATTGGTATTGGTATTGGTATTGGTATGTACTTTTGATTTATATATATTGTACTTATTTAAGTTTATATAAGAGTTCATCTTGTTAGTTATACTGTATTAGTTAATGTTGTAGGGATCAAATTGATATTTAGAGGCATCAACTACATGTATACTAGTTGCTAAATTCCTCTTGAATTCTGTTACATCTGGATTTATGTAGTATTGTCTCCTGTTTGTCATACACACTCTCTCTATATATATACTCATCTGTCCTCTTTGATTTGTATCAAAGAGAAAATAAATTAGTTTTAAGAAAATGGTAATAATTAAAGAGAGAAAAATGAATTATGTGGTTGAAATTAAAAAAAGAGTTAGAATGTATAGATAAGATTAAAAGAAAGTAGTAGGTCATTATCGATAAATATAAATAATGCAAGTTAAGTGGGACGGAATAGAAAAATAATATAGTGCAAATTCCATGGGACGAAGGGAGTATATAAAGTCATTGAGGAAACAAAAGATATAGGGCATCTTTTAAAGGATAATGGTACACAACACCAAAACCAAAAAAGTCATACACCTCACGAGAGTCTTGAACACCAAATCCTGACAACTTTAAAATGAGGGGACGACCAACACCGTCAAGCCCTCAACCCATCGGGGTTGCCAACACCACTGTACCCACAAAAACAAGTTGGTAGCCAATACTACCAGTAACTCAAAAATCCAGAAGTGATTGAAAAGGGTGATGAAGCCACCATTACAAATGATGGAAACATGAAGGCAACAGTCAACACTAAAAGCCAAAAAGAGGAACGATAAGTGGCAATATTATAACACTCAGATTATTATGGAAAGGGCTACTGGTACGAATAGGCCATAACCAAAAATCACGCGACAAAACAGCTAAACACCACAAATACACATCCTCACCACTCAAGAAAATATGGAGGCAAAGCGCCATTTTCAACCACCATCACCAACCAAGAGCACATAAATGCAAAGGTCAACATCAAAAGTCGACGCATAAGAAGGGTCAAAAGATGAAAGACCAAAATTGATCAGGCACCAAAAAGGATTTCAATCCTCAACCAAGAAAGTTTTTTGATATGTTGAGTGTTGTCGACTTATCATTGTACCTCGATTGATATTTAGTGGATCTCCTTGCAAATTTTAAACTTGCAAATCATGATTATCTATCAGATCATACGGTTTTATTTATATGATGTAGTGGAGTATTTTTTTTAATAATGGTATTTGTATGTGAAAACAAGAATAACAGTAATTTTAGGGTTTTAATTTCTGTGTTAATTTCATTAATCTCCATAATTAGAATATATATACAAGGACTATTCTAAGAGTTGCCTAATAACAATATTACAGAATAAATCATTGCCTAAAATATCTATACAATATTGTGGAAATAATTGCTAGAATATTGACCGTATATTCTAACACTCCCCCTTAAGTTGGGTAGTAGGGTCACCAACTCCCAACTTGCACAGGACTTCTTCAATGAACTGAGCCCCTACTGCATGCTTTTGTGAGAATATCTGCTAATTGATCTTCAGAGCGAACATGCGAAAGCTTGATTATCTCATCTTCTAATTTTTCCTTTATGAAATGTCTTTCTATCTCTACGTGCTTAGTGCGATCATGTTGCACTGAATTCTCTGATATGTCAATTGCAGCTTGATTGTCACAGTATAACACGCCTCTTAAAAGGTGCGAACCCAAGTTCTGTTAGCAACTTCCTAAGCTATAAGACCTTTGTCACTCCTTTCGCTACTCCTCTGAATTCTGCTTGAGCACTAGAGAGGGCGACAACTTTCTATTTCTTACTTCTCCAAGTTACAAGATTTCTTCCTACAAGGGTAAAGTACCCTGATGTGGACTTTCCATCATCTCTATCTCCTACCCAGTTTGCATTTGTATAGGCTAAGAGATCCAAGTTACCATTCTTCTGATAGAGAATTCCTTTCCCTGGAGTTCCCTTCAAATATCTCAGAATCCGGATCACTACCTCCATATGTTGAACTTGGGGTCTATGCATGAATCGACTTACAACTCCAACCGCATAGGCAATGTCTGGCCTAGTATGAGCAAGGTATATCAGCTTTCCCACTAGTTGCTGATACTGAGAGCAATTAGTGGGTTCTCCATCTAGAAGCATCTGTAATCCATGGTTTGCCACCATTGGAGTCTCCATGGGTTTGCAATCCAACATTCCATCTTCAGCTAGCAGGTCAAGAATATATTTCCTTTGGGAAATAAAAATGCCCCTGTTTGACCTTAAGACTTATATTCCCAAGAAGTACTTAAGCCTCCCCAGATCCTTCATCTCGAACTCTCGGAACAGTTTGCTCTTGATGACTTTGATTTCTTCTCTATTGTCTCCCGTAATAATCATGTCATCTACATAAATGATTAAGAATGTTATTTTCCTCCCATTTTTCTTCAAAAACAAAGTATGATTGGAGTTGCTCTGTTTGTAGCCGAATCTCCTCATTGCTGATGTAAATCTTTCAAACCACGCTCTAGGTGACTGTTTCAGACTATACAGTGCCTTCTTTAGCCTACATCCTTCATTCTCCGAGAGGCCCATAGAGAAACCCAGTGGAGCCTGCATATATACTTCTTCCTTTAATTCCTCATGAAGAAAGGCATTCTTTACGTCGAATTGATAGAGAGGCCAATCCAAGTTTGTTGCGATGGAGAAGAGAACTCGGATCGTGTCAAGTTTCGCCACCGGTGAGAAAGTCTCTGAGTAATCAACCCCATAAGTTTGGCTATACCCCTTAGCCACAAGACGAGTCGTATATCTCTCAATAGACCCATCTGCTCAATATTTGACTATGAACACCCATTTGCACCCAACAACTTTCTTCCTATTTGGCAAAGTACATTTCACCCAAGTGTTGTTCTTCTGTAGTGCCCTGATCTCTTCTTCCATGGCTTTCTTCCAGTGGTCATGTTCTAGAGCTTCTTTGACACTGTTCGGGAGTTTTGTTTCATACAATGCAGTATTGATGGCAAGACCACTTTGTGACATATTTTTCCCATTTCGCACCTTAACAGGATATCTCGACCTCTTCGCGCTCATAATCTGGATCATATCTCTTAGAAGGAACACCGCGGGTACTCCGCGGTGGGAGGACGTACCCTTTCTCTCCTGTTTGGTCCTGACCTGTCTCCATAGTCTCAATTAGCATATCAACAGTGTTAGCATCAAGAGACTCCTGCTCATCTATTAAATTACTCACCTGATGTTCAGACAGGATTGGTTGTGGTGGAGGCTACACAGCTGGTTGAGTCGGTTCAGTGGCTCCGCCTACTTGCTCTCTTGGGTCAAGGTCTGACAACCATCGACTTGTTAACCGTCTGAGATCGTCATCTTGTTGTTTCTCCCCCTGACATCGAAGATGGGTGTTGTAGAAATCTGACTCGAGAAACTCGCAATCCATAGTAGTGTTTACCTTTCGATCCAAGGGGTTATAGCACTAATACCCTTTATGATTTCTCCTGTACCCGACAAAGACACATTTGACCGCTCGAGGTTCCAACTTGGTTCTAACCCGGTTAGGACAATGAACATAAACGATGCACCCAAATATCCGTGGTGGTAGAAGATGTGAGTAAGGGACGGGATAATGCATTTGGAGGGCTTCTAAGAGTGTTTTGAGGTTGAGGGCTTTTGTGGTAGTCGGTTTGTGAGATAGTTTTGATGTGCAAATTTTATTTAACCGCAAGCGCACGGTGTGCGTGTAGTCGCGGGTCGAACACAAGGAAGCTTGGGACAATGGACTTTACGATTTCATTTGATTAAATTGCTAAGAGGATAAAAATATCGGTTGGTTTGTGAACTAACAACTACGAATGCAATAATTGAAATGAAGTTAAACTATATGATGGTGAAGTCTAGGGTGTCGGGAATCCCCTAAAGTCTTATATGATTCAATTCTCAATAGTGTCCATGAAGATCCGGATTAACTTTGTGGTTAAACATGATCTTGTTAATCTCAAACTCTCGCTCTTTTGATTAACTATTAGATTTAGACCCTATTAATTCGATTCTCACACGCTAGTTTTATTGAACGAATTAATAAGAATTTAACTAAAATTTACCCTAAAGCAAAGTCGATCCCAATCTCACACGCTAGTTCTTTTGATTGGTCCGACAAAGCATATTTAATTTAGGGTTAATTAGCACAATTTAACCACTTTAATTCTTAGTTTCATAAAAACATTCCAAAAATCAAATCATACTCCACTTATAGGTTCAAAACCCTAACTCTAGAATATGGATCTACTCACTAGACATGGTGAATGCAATAAATACTATTACAAAATTAACGCTAAACATGAATGACAATGGATTAAGAGAAAAACTAGGATGAGCAATAAAGAAATACTTAAAGACAATAACAAAAACAATAAATGCTAAAAACAATAATGAAGAAGAAACTACAAACTCTTAATTAAAGGATGATGAAAACTAAGAGATTAATGTTTACTAGTGGAAACTTAAACTAATACAATAAATTAAAACTAAGAATTAAAGACCAAAGAAAACTTACAAACTTGAATAAAGATTGAATGCCAATGACTAGATTGAAGTTCTTGTAACTAAATTAATGCTAAAGCTAATTAAAGACTAGATTAATGGAAGACTAAGAAAAACTAAGTAAAAGTATGAAGGAAGAATAAGTGAGGGAGAGAAACCCTAATCTGAATTAAGGGGGGTATTTATAATAATGAGGACTTAACCCTTAAATTTTATCAAAAGATTAAAATATCAAAATCCCGTGCAAAAAGACAGCAAAAAAGCTGAGTCGGCTGCCCAACAACAGGACAAAACCGTCGACTCGGCGGTTTGGACTGGAAAACTGCAGCAACTTCAAACGATCGTCATTTGTTGCTCGATCTTTGAACTGGGACATATAATACACTGTTGGAAAGCTCTGAAGTCTAGTTTCCAATGCCGCAAACCTTGCATCAATGTGATCTTCCTATCAAAAGTTATGGCGAAAAGAGTAGACATATATCAAATTTCACCTTAAAACTTTTGCATTAACAACACTTTTCTACTCTTTTGCTCTTTTACTCTTCATGGCTTGACAAAATTGATAGCTTGATATGATCTTTGAGCTCTATAGACATGATTAGCACCGAACACCCACAAAAACACATCAAAGAAGGCATAATTCACCCATTTTCCAAAAATTTGACCATAAAGTACCGAAATGGTGCAAATACGCATAAATCAATCCTAAACCGCCTTTAAGCACCTAAAAGGAGAATAAATAAGTAAACAATGAGTGCAAATAATTGCACTTATTAAGTTTGCAGTGGCAATGGCTTCGGGCCAGAAGGATTTTGGGACATGGGATCAAGCATGATGGCTCAGGTAATCTCAAGGAGGGTTCGGTTCTTCCATTCAGCTACACCGTTTTGTTGTGGTGTATCTGGAAATGAGGTTTGGTGGATAAGGCATTTGCTAGCACAAAATTGGTGGAAGTCAGAGTTTATATATTCTCTACCATTATCTATCCTCAAAATACGGGATTGAGTTTGAAATTGGGTGCATATCATATTATAAAACTCCACAAAAACATTAAACATCTCAGACTTATGCTTCAAGAAATAAATCCAACTCATCCGGATACAATTATCAATAAAAATAACATAATATGAGAAATCATGTATTCCAAACACAGGAGAAGGTCCCCACACATCAGAATGAATAAGCATAAATGGTACACTTGTTTTATTCAAACTACTAGAATACGAGTGTTTATGGCTCTAGCACGAATACATGTTTCACACTTGAAATCTAAATTTAACCCAGCTAGAGGAGGAAAAAGTTTCTCTAAGTACCCTACAGATGGATGTCCAAGCCTTCTGCGCCAAGTCCATAGTTGTTTTTCTTTTGACCCGCGAGCAATGCATTGCCTTTTGTAACTGTCTCTTCCAGGTAGTACAGTCCTCCTTTTTCAATACCACGCCCAATAATCCTCCCTGTCTGAGCATCCTGCACAAGGCAACAATCAGATTTCATGAGAACTGTACAACCAAGATCCTTTGTCAGCTGACTGATAGATAACAGTTTATGTGAGAGATCGGGAACAAATAAACAATTATTCAACTTCAAATTATCCGACAATGAAATTTTTCCTGCTCTTTTGACTTTAATTCCCTCCCCATTTGCTGTTTAAATAATAGTTATGGTGGGTCTCTCATACAATAAAAAATCACTCGGGTCATAAAACATTGTGTCTGTGGCCCCACAGTAAAAAATCCAACCATTATTAGAAACAGATTAAGCATGGGACAAATTAAAGTGAGAAGGAGTATGAGACAAATTATAAATAAAATCAAAACAGCACCCCCCCCCCTTGTAAGGTCGAAACGTGTCCCTCTTTGTGATGTGAGGAGTCATATGGCTCTCCTTTTAAGTGAAGGTCATTTCTCCTATTAAAGTGGCCGATGTATTTCCCTTGTTTTAAGACCATCGTCTCTTCTCTTTCTCCTTCGCTACCTGCATTATTACTCCCATGGTTGACTTCATTTTTTCATGAATGAAATCAAAATTTTCATGGCTGGAATTATTTAATGTTCCAAATCCCATAGCAGCTCTCCCTTCTCTTCCTTCTCGGTTTTGGTCCCCTGATCTGACCGCCGGTTTTCTTGTCTTCTTCTTTTAGTCCAGCCACCAATCTGGGTAACCAACGAGTTTAAAGCACTCGTTCCGGGTATGTCGTGTACCACCACAATGAGTACACTTTAGATGACTTTTATCATCATCTCTGCGGTAAGGTTTTTCTGATTTTCGTGTTATATAACCGCCCCCTATGCCCAATGATTCAGACGATGAGGGTTCTTTTTTCATGATTCCCCTCCTTATTACCTCTCTCCGAATGCTAGCAAACGCTTCCTCCGCTGTGGGTAACAGGTCATGGAGGAGTAGATCTCGCCGGTCCTTGTCGAAACTCTCATTTAACCCCGCCAAAAATTGATATAACCGATTGTTTTGATTTAATCGGTTATAAATGATAATATCCTTTGGGTCCTTCATGGGGTTTGGTAGCCTTCTATCGATTTCCTTCCATAAACTTGTGAGTTTACCGTAGTATTGCTCTACTGACTCTGTGCCTTGTTCAATTCTGTTTGTTTTAACAGTGAGGTCGAAAATTTGAAGACTATCACTGCCACTACTGTATAAAATTTCTATCCCTTTCCACAAATTTTTGCTGTTGGAAAATCAAGGAATTGGTTAACCAAATCCGGATCTATGTTTTCGATTATCCAAGAAATAACTATTGAGTCTTGCCTTGTCCACTAGCTGTACCCTGGGTCACTTGGTGATTGTGGCTCGGCGATGATGTTGTTGAGCCGGTCACGACCATTGATGGCCCAGTGCATCAACCTGGACCATTTGGTATAGTTTTGATGGTTCAATGTTTCGGATATAGAAAATGAGGTGGGGTTTGTTCCTGGTTCATGGGTTGGCTTATTGGTGTTTAACAGAGAGATCAGTTGCAATAACTGACCCGCTGTTACTGGTTGGTCTGGTGTGATAATGGTTTTGGAATCATCTTCCATTTTTTTCTGGTAAAAGGTAAGGTTTGTGGGTTTCGGTATATGATGATGCCGCTTTGAACGCCTCAGAAACGTTCCGGCTCTGATACCATGAAAACAAGAATAACAGTAATTTTAAGGTTTAAATCTCTGTGTTAATTTCATTAATCTCCATAATCAGAATATATATATATATATATATATATATATATATATATATATATATATATATATATATATATATATATATATATATATATATATATATATATATATATATATATATATATATATATATATATATATATATATATATATATATATATATATATATATATATATATATATATATATATATATATATATATATATATATATATATATATATATAAGGACTATTCTAAAAGTTGCCTAATAACAATATTACAGAATAAATCATTGCCTAAAACATCTACACAATATTGTGGAAATAATTGCTAGAATATTGATCGTATATTCTAACAGTATGTACTTTTGATTTACATATATTGCACATATTTAAGTTTATATAAGATTTCATTTCGGTAGTACTAGTAAATGTTGTAGGGATCAGATTGATATTTAGTGGCATCAACTACATATATACTACTAGTTGCTAAATTCCTCTTGAATTTTGTTACACCTGCATTTATGTAGTATTATATAATGATGTCATTGGTTTTCTTTGAACTTTTTTAAGCTTATTTTTAAAACAATTTGGCTAAATAAGTGCTACCCCAAAATAATTGGAAAAATAAGCTTCAATCGAAAACACTGGCCTCAACAACGTTTTTTACCCAATTGGGCTAGGTGTTGGGTACTAGTCAGTGGAGAAAAACGCTGTCAGGTACAATGTTTTAGCTATTAAGGAAAGTCTCTATTCCCAACAGCGTTTTGATCTGTTCCTTCACTTCTTCAATTTCATAGTGGAACCATTTGAGCTTCCTTCACTTGATATGTACTACCACTTTTTACTTCTTCATTTTCAACCTGGTATATTATTTTTTTTCCCTTTTTATCTTGCTTTTGATTCATTAATAATTTATAATTTTAAGGATTAATATTCTTTTTTGTTGTAATCTGATAGTCTAAATATTTAGTTGTGATTGATTCCAGAACCCCATGATGTGAGAATCAGAATGAAGCTAAGGTTGTTGGTATTTGTGGAAGTGATGTTTATCTCAAGGTTGAAGAAAGAGTTGCTTTTTTATTTTTATAATTTTTGTTATTAAGATCGTTTCATCGTGAGACGGTTTATTATGTACTGACGCAATATTTTGTTTATATAAATAACATATTTTTCAATAGCTAATGTTTCTTTAAGCTTTTAGGTCAATTTTCGATTGGCAAATATTTTATTTTGCTATTTTTTGAGTCATGCATGATTTCTTTCAAACTCAATGTAAATTATAAAAATATACATTTTCTCAAATAAGTTGATAAATTAAACCAAATATTGATTATTCCTCATTATTTAAGCTTAATTAGTTAGGAAGTAAAAAAATTCATTTAGTAAAATCAGTTAATGGCGTTTTTTTC
The DNA here is from genome assembly GCA_019776075.1 of Amaranthus palmeri. Lineage (NCBI taxonomy): Eukaryota > Viridiplantae > Streptophyta > Magnoliopsida > Caryophyllales > Amaranthaceae > Amaranthus > Amaranthus palmeri. The sequence continues at coordinate 63,997 of JAAKBH010000198.1, read as the reverse complement.
ATACATGTATAATATTTGTTAATTTAACTTGTGTATGATAACTAATATGATCAATAAATAGGTGATTTACGATCTAAGTCGGGTCATCCATTCAATTTCAAATTAGGTGTTTGGGGTTGTTTCAAAATCGGGTCATGTGGCCACGTTGATCTTTATTTTGTGATATATACTATAATATATATGGGTATTTACCCTTGGTACAATAGCACACAACATTCCATCTTTGCGTTTTTCGTTGAAGCTTATTTTTTCGATTAGTTAATTTGGGGAAGCACTCATTTATCCAAATAGTTTCAAAAAAAAAAAAAAAGCTTTAAAAAAAGTTCATTCTCTCTCTCTCTCTCTCTCTCTCTCTCTCTCTTATTTTTGTTGAATCGGTGATCAATACCTTCATGCAGTTCCTTAGTTTTATTTTCCCTTTCCATGACATAAACAAATTTGGATTTGGGAGGTCTTATTTCATAAGGACTAAGATGACGTGGAGGATAGCTTCTTTCGAATCTGGATGAGTAATCTTGTTCTCAATGGGCTTTTGATGAATGATTTTTTCCTATTTCCCTTTATCATGCGTTCTCTTTTTGAATCACATGCCTGACATATATATTAGAGGCGCTAATGAAGCTTTGCATTGCTTCATTACCTCCACATACGTCTTCCCTTAACTCTCAACAAGATGAAATTTAAGCTTGGGAGTCCTCATCCCATTGATTAAGGCAGAGAGGAATAGAATCCAAGTCTGTCACTTCTAGGACAACCTCATAAAACGTTTGTAGGCAATTGGAAACAGACTCTCCTTGTTTTGTAGCACTTCACAAGTGGAATTTGGACTTTTCTTGCCTAACTAATGCCACAAAATGGCTTAGGAACTTGGCCTCAAGTTGCACAAAGCCAATAGCTTCCCACTAGAAGCGAAGTATACCGAGCTATTGCAAGACCAATAAGTGTTGTAGGAAAAAACTTACATAGGTTCTTGTATGGTGCAATATGTTCCTCAGGGCATTTAGTTCAATCTAAAACAGCCATATTGAGAACCTTGATCATTTTTGAATTTGGGGTGGCTAAAATCTCAGCGAATAGCGGAGAATTCAGCAACATATGTGCCTCACATGGGCCTGCTTAGCTAAAATCATCCCACAGAGTTTTGATGGGGCTTACTGGATGGCTAAACCCGTTAAGCCACATCATCTTCCTCTCGTTCCGCTTCTATTCCATGAATGATTGAATTTCAGATTGTTTCAATTTTGTTTCACTAAATGTTTTCTCCCATCCCGAGTCTAGGACGTAGACTCACCTTGTTCCTCCCATTTGCTTTTACTTTGACTTTGGCAAAGTTTTAATCTTTCTCTCCTCCTTTTGTTCCTTTTGCTAGAACGTGAGATTTTTGTTTCTTCATCATTGGACTTTTAGAGAGTAGAGACATCTTTACTTGGCTCTATCTTTTCTTTAAGACTCTTGATCTGGTTTTCCATGTCGGCCAACACTTGCTACTTAGGGCAGCGTTACTAGCACTTATAATTGCGCAAATTTTCTCGATGAAGGCATTAGTGAGGTTTTGTGTCAGTATGTCCAGATCTTGGCAGGTCATGGCTTGATTGTTTATCTGACTCACTGAAGTATATGTGTCTGTACTGTGCACGGTAGCGGTTTTTGTTGGGTTTTCCTCGGGTAGTCATGGCTTTTTTTCTAGTTAAATATTATAACACCTTCCCCACAAACAATGTTAAACAATTTTGGTAATGAAACACGAAAATGCAAGAGACACTTGAAATACCTAAATGTGAAGCATTAGTGGAGTCAACTATTGATAAGCTAAAAGTGTGATATGAATCTTCTGCAAAAGTGACATAAATGCTTGCAACACAACACGTTAGCCTTGTCCGGGGGTGATCTCCCAAAAAGCCTCTCTAATGCTCAAGTTAATTTGGGAGACAAAAATCAATGGAAGTATAATAATTGATTGAATGCAAGACTAATAAATATCAAAATGTTTATGGATTATATTTGGTATATTAATTGGTAGTATGATCATGTCTATAAATTCCGAAGGAGTAACGGTAGACAATATGTAAGCTTAGGGTGAAAATGAATTACGTACCAAGTATATATAATGATTGAATCAAGGACAAGAAGGTAAGTCAACCTATGGAACATAGACATTATGGGTGATAATGATAAGTATTGGGTTTGACCAGCGGTTAGGGTTTGTGGAAGAAGTTACTTGATGGGCAAGTAGTAAGAAAAAGTCATGTAAGCCCCTTGATTGTAAGTCAAGATCAACTGGAAATGAAAGTCCACGGGGTATTTAAGTAATTTCACAATATTTAAATAAGTAAATATATGTTACCATAACAACGATAAATAATCACAACTTTAGGAGTATTTGCATAGAGTAAATTTGGGGAATCCGAAAGACTAATGTAGTAGGTAATTCTTAAAAAAAATAAATTGAAAATTAGTGTAAAATTAGAGAAAAATCTCAAAAATTTACATAGAAAAATCTCGAAAATTTACATAAAAAGTTCTGAATATAAAAAATTAAATTTTTTTCAACATTTTTAATTTTTTTTGACATTTTATTTTAACTTATCTTTTTTTAAAGAAAGAATAAAACTTGTTATAGAAGTCATCAAGTTACCGGGTTTACTCTAGAAAAATACCCTATAAAATTAAAATTATTCATGGTTAATCAATTGGTAGGATTATTGAAGGAAAATAATGAAAAATTAATTATTCTATATAATTTTTCCAAACAAATATTATATGTGAGACACTTCCATAAGTTAATTAGCTTGATAGTATGTTAAGCTTGATAGTATCTTAAATTGCATTCAAAATTTATTTTTGAAATTTAGTAAAACGGAAATTGAATTGAATTATAATTAATAATTATTATAAGATTAAAAAACAAGTGAATAATAAATCAAATGAGTGCTTAAGATACAAAGAACAAAAGAGTGAGATCGTTGCAAAAAAACATGCAGTAAAACAAAATTAAATGAAAATTGATGCAAATTTATAGGTACAGAGTGAATATATACTCCTCCGTTTCACCATCTTTGTTCCATTTTATTAGGGCACGTTTTTCAAGATAAATATTAAAACATTAATATCTTAATTGTGCATTATTAAAACTATAAAAAGTTGTTGTTAGTAATTATTACGTTTCACTAGTGGAAAAAACCTCATTTGCTACGGTTTTTTGGGGTTATTGGCTGCGGTTTTGTCTCGCAGCCCTTGGAATAGCAGCAAATGAGAATTTTTATTGGCTGCGGTCCTAAAAACCGCAGCCTATAGTCCATTTTAAGAACAAAAAAAAAGAAGATTAAAGGCTGCGGACATTCAAAGAACCGCAGCCTTTAGAGCCCTTATTTTTTATTTTTTTTTAATTCGTTTTATTCTAATAATATGAACAAATACTTGCACAAACGAAACTAGATCTGAGAAATAATGGGATAAATTTACATAAACTTACATAAAAATTTACATAAAAATTTAAAGCATACTAATATTATCAACAAATACTTACACGAAATTTACATAAATTTACATAAAAATTTACATAAACCAAGATCAAAATTTACATAAGAACTTACTCAAAAACCAAGATCAAAAACCAAAAAAAAAAAAAACAAAAATAATAATACCCAGATCTTACAACAAATTTACATAAACCAAGATCAAAATTTACATAAGATCAAAAAATGCTAGATGTAAATCTTCAATCTTGAATCAAATCTTGAACAGCAACCCAGAAATCTTGAATCAAATCTTGAACATCTTCAATCTTGAATCATAAATAAATAAACAAAAATCGAAATCAAAAACCCAGATCTACCAAACTTACCCAGATCTACCAAACTTACCGAAATCACAAAAAAAAAAATCAGAGAAGAACACCGAAATCACAAAAAATCAGAGAAGATCTAAAATCTAAAACAACAAACAAAAACTTACCGAGAATCAGAGAAGAAGACGAAGACCATTGATGATTAGAAACGCCATTGATGAGAGAGGAAGAAATTAAGTGAAATTTCGAAAAAATCAAAATGTAGATGTTGGGCCAATAACTAAAAAATATAGATGAAGGATGAAGGAATTGTTGGGTCAAATTAAGTAAAATTAAGTAAAAATCGAAAAAATATAGATGTTGGGTCAAATCGAAATATAGATGTTGGCATTGATGATGAAGGAATTGTTGTGTTGATGATGAAGGAATCGAAATTTAGATGAAGGGTTAGGGTTAGGGAAAAATGGCGCCTCATATGAAGGAATGAAAATTTTTTCTGATAAGGGTTATTAGGGTTAGGGAGATAAGGGATAAGGGAGATGAAGGGTTAGGGTTAGGGACAAAAAACGGCGCAGGTCATCGAATATATATTGCTCATTTTTTATGAGTTTTGGGTTGGGCTTCATTACACTTATTTGCTGCGGACCCAAAGAAAAACAGCAGCCCATTACTTTTTACACTTATTGGCTGCGGACATATAAGAAAACCGCAGCCAATTCCTTTTTTTTTAAAATTTTATACATTAGCTGCGTATACACTAAAACCGCAGCCAATTAGCAGCAACCAATAGCTTTTTTTCCACTAGTGTTTAAACAATTCAAACAAGATCTCATATGATTAGTGGCTGGCTAGTAAATGCAAGAAGAACTTCTTCAGAGGATCGAATTTGAACAAGGGGACTCTGTGGCCACATTTTCTTTGGGTTGCCTTATTCTTTCCCTTCCTAGACTCTGTTCATAGTCCTTATGAGCAGAAAACACAAGTTATCAACTGTAGGTTTCTTGAATGCGTGCATCCTCTTTACCCCCTTCTTGAGGGAAATATGTATAGTTTGTCTGCATCTTTCAGAAAAAAAAAACTCCATCCAAATCATGCCTTGTGCGGAACACTGGCAGTGTCTTTTACCTTGGCCTTTACCTTTACCTTTAAGAATAAAATAGAAATACAAATTAAGAGTCAACGTGTAAAAGAACCAAATAACACAATGCTGCTTAAACGGAAATAAGTATATAACATTAGGGGCGGAGCTAATGGGGGTTCAATGATGTCAACTGACATCAGTTAAATTTTGAGAAAAAAAAATTAGTATTATAAGTTCTATTGGCTAAGTTGGTAAAGAAATGGGTTTTTAACCAAAAGGTCACAAGTTCAAACCCCTTTAACATAATTTTTTTGGTTTTTCTGATTTTGATAATAAAACTCACCCGCACGCTTTCCCATCCCAGTTGGCACCCATCTTTAATTAACATTTTCCAACCCAAACCAATTTAAAACACAAGTAAAAGTACTTCCCTCTCCCATTTTCAAGAACCAGCCCAGTATCCAGAACAGCCAAATAGGACAACATTAGGGCGACGGCTGGCTGGCAGGGACAATCTGGACCCAGGCAGCAATCGGGCACCGGCGGCAAGCCCTTCACCGGCGGCAATCAGGACTAGTTATATAAATTAGGGATTTATGTTTCTCCTTTTTAATACTTAATTTATTTGTTTATTTTTAATCTATTTATTTTATGAGTTTATGAATTTATCTTCTTTTTTTTAAGAAACGAATTTATCTATTTGGTTGAATGTGATTTGTTTCTAAATTTGTCAAATGATGATATGTTTCATTTTCATAATATGGCGTGGACAATTAACTTAATCAATTGTTGTTTAATAAAATTTTAACGCAAATGATTTAATTTTTTTAGTTATCGACATCCCTTATTCATTTTTCTGGTTCCGCCCCTGTATAACATGGACTTATTACATTTGCTTCCTCAAAAAAAAAAATATTTACATTTGCAAAATGATTGAGTTCTGAACACAGTATACGTGTAAATTAATCAATTATGGAGCTTATTACATTATGATTTTGATCTAAATGATATCATGACTGAGTATATTATTTTATCATCATGCATGACCATACCTCAAAAAAAAAAAATTTAAGAACATGCAAAAATTAGAATCTTAGAGAAACATGAGCAGAGTATAACAATTTTTCATGGGATTGGAAACATAGTTTAGTAATTAATCATCAAAAACACAAGCTTAAGTTTAGAAAAAAGAAATAAGTGATACAATTTATAAAATAGGTTGGAGAAATCTAAATAAGAAAAAGAAATGGTATACATACAAACTTACAAGATTGTTCATTACTAAAACTAATTGGTTACATTTCTTTCTTCGAAGTCGAGACAACTTGCAGCGAACAAATGAGCATTTCGATAATTAGTAAGAATGAAAATAGTGATATGTATTCCTGGCATTTTATGTGCCTGCCATAAGAAAATTGAAAGTTATGTTAACTCTCTGTAGAGGGTCGTTTCTCAACTTTAGCAGGTGTTTGGAAAAATAACTTAGATGAAGCCTATAAGGCTATATATAATTATTATCATAAATGAATGTAGATGTATCATATATAGGGGTTTTCAATGGGTCGGACCCTCATTTTGAGCCCCTAATCGGCCCGTTTTTATAAGGGTTTATATGGATCAGGTTGAAAATGGGTCAAGTTGAAAACGAGCTCTAATACAATTAAAATGAAGTGGGCTATAAAGGATCTTATAAGGACAGGAAATGAGCCTTTATAAATAGAAAAAAAGCTCCACTACAATTATTATAAACGACAATGCTATTAGGGTCAATTACATTTCTACATTTTAATTATTATACTCCCTCCGGTCCAGTTTAGATGTCCTATTTGTCTTTTGGCACTATTCACTCATCACTCTTAATTTGTATTTTACTCTTAATCTATAAGTTAAAACATAGTCATGTGGGATCTTGTTTGATTCGTCTCAATACAAGGATTATTAATATCAATTTTTTATAATTTTTGATTAAGAATAATTAGAGATATTAAGGGTTAAAATGTTGCCTCGGCATGTGTGAAAAGTCAAATGGGACATCTAAACTTAAACGGAGGGAGTATATAAGTAATAAAATAAGTATTATAAATTGATCAATTGGGAATAATAATAACTTCTATTTATGAAAATGAGCCGAACTAAATTCATATAAAAAACTAATCAAAAAATTGCCAGAATTTAAGTTGCTAGAGTCGTAAAGACATTCTACTGAAGAAACAAAAATAAAGAGGATACGTACACTACGTGTTTGAACACTATCTACTTGTACATACTTTTAACTTTTAATAAAGAACCTTGTATTGTATATCGGTCGTATATCTGAATTTTGGACTCGTATAGAATATTGTAGTACAATTTCTATGCTTAAAATATCATTTAAACTTTATTCTTTCGCATATGCCATTGATTAATTGCATAAACTTGGCCGAGACGATTCAATTCGTGCGTGTATTTAGCCTTGTATTATATGTTTTTCCTCGATTTTTTACATTTTTCTGGACAATAATCAATTTTGACTTTAAATGTATTAGTTTCAACTTAAAGTAAACCGTAAACTAATCAATTAAAATAAAAATTTTCAGTTTTGACCTATAAGTGATCAATTTTATCATTAAACTGATCAATTTCTACCTAAATATGGTTTTGTTTTCACAAATTTAGAACAAAGTTAATAAAATGGTATTATTCTATTATTCTATGGATGAATTTTAAACAACAAATGAAGGGTCAAGAACACTATAAATATTAGTGTTAAAACATTGCACAATACTAGTACTCTTTAATCATCGATCAATAATAGTGATATTTCTATTTCATCAATAGTTTCTGTTCATATTGGACTCGTAAATAAAGTTGTAGGTGTAGTGTTTACATACCCTTGATGTGAGAAGGCGGAGGAAGTGTTGATTTCGAGTTATGTTTTGCCAAATGATTTGATGAATGCTCTTAGAAGTTAGAAATGATTAAGAGTTCAAGGCTGCATTGTTATAAAAATTTTAATTTTTAGCTAAAATGATCAATTTAATCCTTAAAGCGATTCATTAAAAGAATGCTTTTTGGAAATGATTACAAGTTCATGGTTGTTTTATTACAAATAATAATTTTGATCTAAAAATGATCAATTCTTATTTTGAAATGATCGATTGAAAAATCAATTTTAATCTTAACGGCATCAATTATAACCTTAATAGATCAACAACTAAGCGCATATTGAGAAAAATTAGTTTTGGGTTGATTGGGCTATCCATCTCATACTGAGACGGTTTCACACAAGACTAGTTATTGTTAATTGATATATGTTTCTAGCCTAGACTTGTTAATTTTTATTCAATCACTGATTTGTAAACTAAGACTTTTGTTATTTTGAACGACTGAGACAAAACTATTGGGTATTAATGCAAAAATTTTGGACTATAACGTTAAAATAACCAAATTTAAAAATACTAAAAAGTACAAAAAGAAAATGGATTATATTTTATTGTATCTTGAACCTAATCATTTTCAATCGTTTTCTAAATTTTATTAACTTTAAAATTTTGTATTTTGAGTTAATAGTTATTTGTTGAGGTTTAAAAAAATTATACATTAATCCCTTTTATTGATAAAGATAATAAATAAATTATTATATGTATGTTGAAAAAAAATTAAAAATTAAGAAACTTTTAAGATATCTTTGACGTGTTAGGTCAACCTGAATCAATCCAAATCGAGAAAGGCCCAACCTAGAGTTAATCTAAATCTAAAACAATTCGGGTCTAACTTGAAAAAAAATAAAATTTTTGTTAATAAATTCATATCAATTACCTCTCTGCTATGCATCACGTAGAAAATTTTTAATACTCATAATTGGTAGCTTCACATTGCTTGGCCATAATTAGTCAGGGAAGTAATTTAACGGCCTGTGTTCCGACTCATTTAATCATGGGTACTTGATTTTCACGTACCCCAACACAAGGTACTATAAATGGGTTGTCGAAGAAGATTAATAGCTTAATGAAGTTTGTTGTACTGTTTAAAGTAAGATTAGGCTAGCAAATTTGTATCACGGTTAGTAAGGCTAGTATTAGCGTACTGCCAGTATATCATTGTAAACTTTGTCATTTGAAGCAATGAAATGATATTTGCTAAGTAATAGTGGCTGTAAACATCATGTTTAGCCTCCTGACGTATCAATATTGTTTGCATTATAATAAAAATAAGGAAAATTTGATTTTAAAAGTTCCAACTTTGGCCCATTTGCTTTCAAAGGTTCCAACTTGCGTTTATCCAGGAAAGGTACGAACTTTGCATGCCATCTTCATCTAAAGGTTCACTCGGTTTTGGTAACCTTTAATAGCAGGTTACCATCTTCAACCTTCTTCTTCAGGCTCTCCATCAATGGCTTCTTCAACATCTTCTTCCTTAACCTCCCAATTAATGGTTTTTTCCTTAAATCTCTTCATCAATGGCACATAACAAAACCTTTTAAACCCCAACATTACTATTTTTCTCATTATTTCATATAATACCCAAATTTGAAGAGAGAGAATTTTTTGGAATTTGTTTTTAAATTTTGGGTATTCTTTGAATAATTTGGAGTACACACTTGAATAATTCTTTGAAATCGATTTAGAGGAACAACCCACAATTGAGTTGGGCATACAAAATCACAGACAATCCAAATACATGAAACATTGTGAATTTGTTGAAATTTAAGCAAAACCCAATATGTATGAAAAATACCCATTAATATTTTTGAGCCAAAATAAAAAAAATTTCAATCTTTCCCTCTCATTAATAAAATCAGGGATAAAAATCTTCAATTTTTGGTAAAAGTTCGAACTTTGGGTTGAATTCAACATTACAAAACAATAAAATACCCCTAAAAATGGAGGATATGGAGGTTTAAGGCTTTGAGATTGTTGGGAATCACTAGTGGAAAAAACGCTATTGGCTGCTACTTCTTGGCTGCGGTTTTTAGGCACACGCAGCCAATATGAGTTAAAAAAATATATATGGTAAAAAAAATTATTAAGGGCTGCGGTTTTCTTAAATGTCCGCAGCCCCAAAGCATTTTCAACATTTTTTCAGAAATTAGAACAAAAAAAAAATAGTAAAGGGCTGCGGTTTTATTAAACGTCCGCAGCCCCAAAGCATTTTCAACATTTTTCAGAAATTACAACAAAAAAAAAAAATAGTAAAGGGCTGCGGTTTTGCTTAGTGTCCGCAGCCCTTAAGCCCATTCTTCATTCAACATTTAAAAACAAAAACCCTAGCTGTCATTGCCCATATACACGCCTCCTCCCTTCTTCATTCAGCATTTAAAAACAAAAACCCTAGCTGTCATGCCCATATACACGCCTCCTTAGCTTCTTCATTCTCCCTTTAATTTCTCTCTCTTAATTCTTCATTAAAAAAACCCTTTAGATCTTCATTGCCCAGATCTAAATTCTCCCTTTGATTTATGCGGTTTGCTTGTAATTTTCGTCATTGCCCAGATCCTCCCTTCTTCATTCCAAGAGATCTTCATTTATGCGGTTAGCTTCTAATTTTCGTTTTTTAGATCTTCATCTCTTAATTCTGGATTTTTAGATTTCGTTTCGTTATTTCGTTTTCGTTCTTGGTTGTCGTTTTCTGGATTAATTTCTCTTGATTCTTCATTCTCCCTTCTTCATTCCTTATCCACCAGATCTTCGTTTTTTTCGTTTTAGGCACAGCAAATTCTGAAGGATTATCCACCAGATTCAGAGACTTTCTTCAATGTTAAACGGATTTCGGTTTAGGTGCATTAAAATTCTCAGATCTGAAGACACTTTGTTCAATGTTAAACTTGTAAAGTTTTCGTTTTGTTGTAAAGTTTTTTAGATTTAAGTTTTTTAGATTTCGTTCTTGGTTGTCATTTTCGTTTTGTTGTAAGTTTTTTCTGGATTTTTGTTGTTAAGTTTTTTAGATTTAAGTTTTTTAGAGTTAAGTTTTTTAGAGTTAAGTGTTGTAAATATATATTTCGTTCAGATCTCTTATTGTTTGGTTTGGAATTTTTTTTGTACAGATCTTTTATTTTTGTTCCAAGTTTTGTTTGATGTTCTTATTTCGTTTTTTGGTTCATTTTGAGATTTTGAATTTTTTTTATATTTTCTAAAAATTAAAAGGGCTGCGGTTTTATAGGATGTCCGCAGCCCATGTTTTTTTTTTTATTTTCTAAAATGACTTAAGGGCTGCGGTTTTAATGTCCGCAGCCAATAACGATTTCTCATTTGCTGCTACTCCAAGGGCTGCGAGACAAAACCGCAGCCAATACCCACTAAAAAACCGCAGCAAATGGGATTTTTTCCACTAGTGAATGGTTGAAGATGAAGAGGTTTGAGATTGTATGGAATGATTTAAGATGAAGAGGTTTGAGATTGTATGAAAATGGAGGTTTGAGACTTGAAGAGGATGAACAAAAATGGAGGTTGAAGATGAAGATGGAGATGGCAAAAGTTTACTTATTTAGTCGGTTTCCAGTCATTAGAACCTTTAATTGAAGATGGCATGCAAAGTTCGCACCTTTCCTGGATAAACGCAAGTTGGAACCTTTGAAAGCAAATGGGCCAAAGTTGGAACTTTAAAATCAAATTTTCCTAAAAATAATAGTTAAGTACATATGAAATAAAGCAAACTTCAACTAAGCATTCAACTATATATATACAAACCTTGTGTCTAGTTGATTACAAAGTAGGATGCATTATAATACAAGCATTAGATATAATTAATGAGGAAAACAAGTGTCCTAAGAATTAAAGTGTAACAACTAAATAATGGAATTATAATTAAACACAAATCTAAATATACATTTGGCCTGGACTTTTAAAAGTGATCTTTACAAAAGACGGTTTCTCAAAAGAGCACCTGATAATTAAATTGCTCATATAGGGATATTCTATATAGTAACAACATACTTTTATGAAACTTCAGTGGTAGCAAATTTTAAAAAACATCACACAAAATAGCATTATAATCTTGTACTTAAAGCTACAGTAACAGTAATGGGCTAAAAACGTTTAATGAAAACAAAATTCTTAGAACATTTGATAGCGTTGGTGGATTAAACGTCAAAATGGTGAATTAAACATTTAGGAACATAATAATTGTTTAGTGCAAATTATGAAGACAGCTAACACTTAATAAGAGTGTAAACATCAAAAATCAAAATAGTGAATTAAACGAAAATTGACAAAAAAAAAATGCTACCGTTGTTAGATAAGGCATAAATTCGATGCCACTTTGTGAAATAATCTTACAAAACTGCTATTACTGACGTTTCATGAAAATTCGATGCAGCCATGTTGAATTTTTCAAGTATTTGTAATTACTAAATAAGAAAAGAACAAGTAGAGCAAAAAGAAAAAAGAATTGGGAAATTCCATGTGGTAATTCTGACTTTTTGACCTTTTCATATGGTAGATAAACTTTTTTCTAAATGCATATAGTGACCTTGACTAGGGAATGCAATGGGTCGGACTCGGCTCGGATTATACATACTCCGACTTTGCTCCGGACTGAATTGCCATCCCTAACCTTGACCCTACAATTTTTCCACGTGGTAAACAAAAAGAAAGTTTTTTTATCTACTTTCCTCTATTTTTAACATTATGACATTTTATCAAAAAATCAAACGTCATCTAGCTAATTGATCATATTTCGAAATTTCAAAAGAAATCAGTAATTTAATCAAAATTTAACACTTTTATCTACCAGATTAAAAAGTTAGAATTTCAAAATCATTGTATAAATTTATAAAAATTCGGTGAAAAGCTAAAAATTCAAAGTTAAAACATAAAATTTCTTAAAAACAAATTAATTAGGTTTGAACCACTGACTACTCACTTAAAATATGTATTAAAATTGGGGGGAAGACGCTATATTTTTCCCTCCCACTAAAATTCAATTCACAATCTAAAAAAGGAAATGACAAAATCACCCTCTGCAAAACTGCTCATTCGTTGTTCTCTTGAAATAAACGCTCCATAATGTGGTAAGTTATTTCAATTGATTGTTTACATCTCATCTAATTTTCTAATCTCATCTCATTTAATCTTCTGCAATTGATTGTTTTTGTTAAAAGTTTTGGACGCACGCGGAATTTGTAGATGGACCCAAATAAATATCGTATTATATTAACTGAATATGAATATTTGATTACATGATAATTTGTACAAGAATATTTTTGGTGGGACACTTGTTCCGCACCTATACACTCTCCGCTTGTATTTTTATGTGAGCTCATGTCTCACACTTCTCTCACACCTCTCATTCTAAGGGGTAAAGTGTATTGTATACATAATTGGTATTTATAGCTATGAAGTTTATTAAAATATCCTAGATATTTTAATTTTTTAATCACATTTTCTAGGAACTTCTATTATATTCTTAGATATTTTTATTTGTTAATTCTTTAGTTGAGATATTTATCTAGATGCTTCCTAAATAGAGTACCAATTGTACAAAATACTAGATATGTAACTAGATTTTTCTAGATTACTTTTACAGTTTTCAGTTTCGCTCCAAATCCCATCTAATTTTTCTTTAAAAACTCCAAATCTCAGCAAACCAGGTAAACTTTTACTTTTCGATTTCATCTTTCTATCTTTGCATTTGATTTTTTACTTGGAAGTTTGTATTCTGGAAATTTGTGGATGTAGTTTATAATTCTTCTGTTTATGTGATAAATTAGATGCATTTCTTTGCAATTAATTTCCTTTGAATTTAATATACTTTTTGCATTTTTCTTAACTGTTTATGGATGGTTTTTTATTATTTGTTTTTTTTTGTTTATGGGAATGGTGTAAGACTGTAAGTGTCAAAGAATGTGAGAAAATGTGCAGTAATTTTTATGTGAGAATTTGAGTTAAATAATGCTAATTCAAAGGGACAAAAAGAGTATCAAAAATTCAAAATGGTAGGTCTGAAAAGAACTACCCGTTAATTTGAGACCTACCCTAATTGATTACTCCACATGCGAATTTGACGGGGTTCACATGTGAGAGGTGTTGGGATGGTTTATCCCATATCTACGAATTAAAGATGGTGTGCACACTTTATAAGCTATTTAAGACCTTTTTCCCATTGCGATGTGGTTTTGGGATGATATATAAATCTTTGGCCTATAAAGTGTGTGCACCTAATGTTTGCCCGTTAATGTTAATATGCTGACATTCATAGTAAGTTCAACTTAATTTAACATGGCATATTTGAGACAATCAAATTCAGGATTAATATAAGTGCAAGTAAAGTAATTATAAAGAGGCCAGGAGAAACAATAAAATCAAGTACCCATTGCTTGTTGATCTTGTCCTTTTAGGCGATGAAGAGGAAGATCTAATGTGGATTAAAACAGAGTAACAAAAATAAGGAAGAAGAAGAAGAACAATTGAGTTTTAAAATTGAAAAATTATTTTTATTGATTTCTTACAATAGTTTCAACTTTTTGATTATCTATGATTCCAATTTTAGCGTCAATTATCCAGAAAATTCTAGTCCAAGGTGGCTGATTTTTTCACATTAATTAATTACTATAAAAAACACTAAATCAAAAGTTTAAAATATTAAAAATTAAAAGTCAAAATTAAAACAATAAACTTACTTAATGTAGTTTTATTTTTTATTTTCTTATGCAAAATGATTTATTAATAGGTTGGTGCATTTTTAACAAGCACTCTTCATAGTCAAGGTTATTCATATTTAAATCAAAAATTAAAATTATTGTAGGAAAATCAATAAATATAATAATGATTATTCTGGTTTGTTGGGAATGGGCTATGAATAATGGGTTAGAAACAAGAAGAGAACAATGGTGAAAAAAAGAAGAAAAACAGAGCACAAAATGAAAATGGCCAACACACAATGGTTTCTTATCATTAAAGATTCAACAATTAATACAATAATGATTCACCCCTCAAAGCTTTGAGAACAACTTCACAAAGCCTTAGTTTGAAACTCTCTTTCAAACTCTCATACAATGCAAAATAAGTAAGAAACTCTCAACAAAGTAAACTCACTTGTGTATGCCTCACACACTTTCTATGATGTTTAAGGACCTCTTTTATAGACCTAATAACACCCTACAACCTTCTAGAATAACATAGTACAAAGGAGCTTGGAGCCCAAGGAAAGAACAAGCAAAACAAGTAACTCGGCAAATAGTACAGTGCGTCAGAAATGCATCAGGTCATCAGCCGCTCGACCGAGCCATGTGGCTCGACCAGGTCGAGCGAGGGTCATTGGCAGCTGCTGAGTTTTTGGAACGGTCGAGCACAGTTGCTCGACATGTGGCTCGACCAGTGCTTGTTCTTGCTCGACCAAAACAACATGTCTTCAAGTGCTATTGCTTGCTTCATCATTCCTTCTCCCTACTTAATTCTCCTTGAACCATACCTCCATCAACATGGTCCACAAGCTTCCTCAAATCATCTTCAACACTCACTTCACCAAGTGAGCCAAATTGGATCAAGCTATCACATCCTCTTCTACACACATTATCATCCTTTAATGTGCAAGACAACGCATAAGCTACGATGTGATCAAACTTGCCTTCATCGACATGAGATTTCGGGCTTGACTCAACATGGTTAATTTTTTCTTTTAAAATTCATGTTTTTTTTGTTGGGGATTAAGGATGTTGTTCTTGTTGTTTGTGATTTGTATTGGAACATATGCATGGAGATGGGGTTTTTTGGATGTATATTACGTATTCTTATGTGTATGTTTGTTAGATTCTCTATCATGTTTATGAAGTACACAACGTTTCAACTTAGTTTTGTTCATCATGTACCAATTATTCAACTTATTCATCTGTAAAATTATTGATCAAATTTTATTCATGTGACTATTAGTCAAGTCTCACACTTACCGTCATACTCGATGTTCATTGCAAATTTTATTTAAGGTGTATTAGATACGTGGATCTAGACATTTAGTTGTCAAAGTTTTCTCATCTTATTTGTGTTAAGTCTTTTTAATAATTTGTTTTCTCTTATATTTTGTAATATGTTAATTTCATCTGTGCTACTTCGTTCAAATATATAATATATGTACAATATATGTAGGATGTCTCAACACATTGATAAGAGTTGGATAGTTAAACCAAGAAATACTGAAGCTTATATCAATGGGGTTAGTGACTTTATGGAATTCGCAAGGAAAGGGGCACAAAATGGGAAGATTAGATGTCCATGTAATAAATGCCAACTTAGTAGAAAAAAGTTTTTACCATTAGAGGAGGTTGAGACACACATTTTTTTTAAAGGATTTTATAAGGAATATAAGGATTGGATATTTCATGGACCTAGGACTCTCGCAGAAAATGTTTGTAATCAAGGCCTTCCTTTTGAAGTTACTATATCTGATATAGGTCAAGATGATATGTTGAGATCACATCGACATGTCTCAGGGTTAAATAATCCTAGTGTTGAGTTGTCTAGTGAACACAATGATGAGCGGGTAATCCGTGTGTTTAGTCCTCAAGCTCAATTACGAAATAATAGCATGTTAGATAATTGTGGTGTCACATTAAGTGATGTAAGGGGCCTTAATTCTTATCTAGTGTCCGTTGAAAGACAAAATGCTGAGATTGTTTCCCTGCTTCAAAAACAAGATGTACTTATGTCCAGACACGAAGATATTGTTGCCCAGCTACAAAAAAGAAATGACGAACTTTTCGCTCTACTTAATCGTTTTTCTTCATTCTTAGACAAATTCGATCAAAATCAGAAGACAAGTAAGAATACTTTTTTTATTTTTTTTTCTTTAAACTTTGTGTATGTTAATTTATAGTATTTAGTGTAGAAGGTTTGACTATTAGTTTCTTTATTATGTTTTGGTCGCAGTTAGATGAAGTGGAGTGTGGACATGTAAATGACTTACGAGGAGCTTTGATTATGCATTTCAGGTTTTTTGATTTTGTGCTTAGATAAGGACCTTAGGTGGCTGCCTATATGTGCCTCCTCATGTAGTTTTGTGTAGGTGATTCTTCAACATAATGAGTTCAGGATTCGAGTAAGATTGGTTTTCTTGGTTATTCTTTGTTTTGGCTAAGGTTGCATTTTATGTCAGTTAGACCATGTTTAAAATTATTTTGGCCAAACTTGGGTCTTGCTCTAACATGTATTTTGTGAACCTTTAGTGTTAAAGGCATGCATTGTCGTGAGCTTTAATAGTAAAAATTTAAATCACTTATAAGTGGACTCGGGAATATTTGATTCAACTTGAAAATTGATTTGAAACTCAATCGAAAATATTGGGATGAAACATAAAAATTTTGACACAAAAAATATGGGTTGGTCGGTTTAGGGTTGGGTTGGGCCTCTTGGATTGTGTTGCTGTTAAAAAAGGGGTAAAACTTCTTCATTTGGACGCACAAATAAAAATAATGTTTCTTTATTTAACGTGTATTTTTTACTTTTGTACTCTTAATATTTGAATTGATACTTCTCCCAAACCAATTTAGTTGTCCCATTTGGTTTATTATACTATTAATCAATCTCGTTTAATTTTTATTTTATTCTTAATTCATAAGTTAAAACATAGTTATGTGAGATATTGTTTGATTCGTCTCAATGTAAGGATTATTCTTATCAACTTTTCATAATAATTATTTAAGCATAATTAGAGATATTAAGAGTTAAAATGTTACCTCGACAAGTGTGTCCAAGCAAATGGGACAACTAAAATGGTTCAAAGGGAGTTATTTGGAAATTATTTTTGTAGTATGATTTATTTATGACATTTATATGTTTCTGTATGTATAATTGAAGGAAAGAATAATCGGATTATCATATATTTCCTTAGTTAGAATATCCGGTCAATATTTAGCAATATTTGGCTGAGATTTAGGCGATATTATAGCTGTTAGAATATTGTAATTATGGTAGGTTCTTCCTTTATAATGTACAAACTGTATCATTGTATTTTGATGAAGCTAATACAAATAGCCACTGAAAACCCTAAACCGAGAGCATACAGCTCTTCATGGTATCAGAGCTGAAGGTTGGTTCAAGGGACCAAACCAGTTTTTAGCCTCATCATTTACCCAAACACTTACCTTAACCATGTCGGATGCCGACGAACCAAAACAGAGTCTCGAAATGACTGAAAACACAGTCACCATGAACCAGTTACTGCAAATAATCCAAAACCTTACCTCAAACAAACCCGGCCAAGAAGGAGGGTCGTCGAACCAAAGTATCAACCTCAACATTAAACTCAATCATCACAACTACACAAGATGGGCCAAACTTATGCACCTGGCCATAAGTGGGCGGGGCAAGCTCAAACACATCATTGCCTCCCCACCTCTTCCAAACGACCCAGGCTACATAGTTTGGTCACAACATGATGCGACAGTCGTTTCATGGATCCTTGAAAACATTGAGGTTGATCTGGTCAACAACTTTCTTAATTATCCCTCGGCACGAGATCTGTGGAAAGGGATTGAAACTCTTTACTGTAGTGGACAAGACGAATTACAGGTCTATGACCTAACAGTTAGAGCAAACACCATGCGGCAGAACAGTGAGTCCATTGAGACGTATTACCAGAATTTAGTCACGTTGTGGAAGGAGATTGACAGAAGGGTTCCCAACCCTATGAAATGCCCAGAAGACATCACAGTTTACACCGAAATTACCCAGAGGAATAAACTGTACCAATTCCTCTCTGGGATCAATGAAACATTTGACAAGGAGAGAAAAGATATTCTCAACAAAATCCCTTTACCTACGGTAGAGGAAGCATATGCTTACATAAGAAGAGAGATCTCTAGAAGGGAGATCTTAAACCCATCATCGGGCATGGAGCCCTCAGGAATTGCAAGTGGACTCATCACAAAACTGAAAACAACAGGGGACAACAAATCGACAGTGGGTTATCATCAACCATCAGGGACAGGAGCATACATTTCAAAAACCAGATCCAATAGGAGAGAAGAAGAGGACCGATCTAACCTTTACTGTACACACTGTGGAGGAAGCAAACACACTAAGGATGGGTGTTTTAAACTCATCGGGTTTCCTGACTGGTGGGAGGAGTACCAGTCACGCCGTAAAAAGGAGGCCGGAAAATCTGAGTTCAAGAGAGGAGATGGCCGGAAAAAATGGAACGGACCACAAGCTCACCTGAGTCATGAACCAGAAGGCAGATATGAACAAGAGAGAAGGTATGAAAATGGCGGACCTTCTCACTCTAAAATGGAGGAGGAAGGTAAGCCAAGAAAGATGAATCCAGAAGGTATGAAAACGGCTCAAAAGCCGATTCTCTCTCCTCACTCTTTTAGGGTTGCCCTTTTAAAGGGAACCCACATTCCAGAATACTCTATGTCCAATATTGCTCTAACTTGTCTTAAAAAATTAAATTGTGAGAAAGAAAGTAAATGGATTATTGATTGTGGGGCCACTGACACAATGTCATATGACCCATCTGATTTTATTGCTGTGGAAAAAATTAAAGGTCGTTTAATTCAGACGGCCAATTGTGAATGTGTTGAAGTTACGGGTACAGGAACAATTAAACTACTCCCGAATGTAACTTTAAGAAATTGTCTCCTTGTATTGAAATTATCTCATAAGCTGCTTTCCGTGAGTCACTTGACAAGAGACTTGAATTGTACTGTTCTGATTGACTCTTCTTCATGCACTATACAGGATCTGCAGACAGGGAATTTGATTGGGCGTGGTATTGAGGAAAAAGGACTGTACTACGTAACGGAGGTGTCTTTCAAAGGCTGTGCGGCACTTGTTCGCGGATCTGTGGAACACCAACTGTGGACTTGGCACCGTCGGCTTGGTCATCCCTCCTTAGGTTACTTAGAACATCTTTTTCCTTCTTTACGAGGTTCTAAATTAGTATTTGATTGTGAGTCCTGTATTTTGGCGAAGAGTCATAAATATTCGTATTATCCTAGTTTAAGTCGTGCTAGTGAACCGTTTATGATTATACATTCTGATGTTTGGGGACCATCTCCAGATAGGGGTGCGTCTGTTTTTTCATATTTTGTGCTGTTTATTGATGATTGCACTCGGATGAGTTGGGTTTATTTTGTTAAACATAAATCTGAAGTTTTTGAGGTTTTTGTTAAGTTTTATTAGATGATTCAAACTCAATTCCAAAAACAAATCCGTATTTTGAGATCAGATAATGGTAGAGAATATGTTAATAAACAAATGCATGATTTTTTCTCTCATTATGGGCTTATACACCAAACGTCATGTCCTAATACCCCCCAACAAAATGGGATTGCTGAACGGAAAAATAGGACTCTCTTGAATATTGCCCGCTCTATCATGATTGAATCATCTGTCCCAACTCGTTTTTGGCCTGAGGCCATAGCTACTGCAAATTATATCACTAACCGACTTCCGACTAAGAGTCTTGGACATAAGACCCCTCTTGATGTTATGACTTCTTATACTCCGTCTTTATCTGCTCATTGTCTACCACCTAAGATTTTTGGGTGTGTTGTCTATGTCCACCTTCCTAAGCAAAACAAGACTAAGTTAGAACCTCGAGCTGTCAAATGTGTCTTTGTGGGTTATGGTACACACCAGAAGGGTTATCGCTGTTTTGACCCTATCACTAAGCACATGTATGTTACTCTTGACTGTGACTTCCATGAGGATACCTATTACTACCACCTTAGATGTCAGGGGGAGAGAACCAGTGACCATCTAAGCTGGCTTACAGTTAACACAGATCAAATTGAGCAAGATGATACAGCCAAGGAGACTGCCACCAATGGAAATGTATAGTCACAAACTCTACCACAACCAACCCTGTCTACAGATCTTCATGAGGTAACTGCTCTTAGTCCATCTCCTGTCACTGATATTGCTGATGTTGAGAATGAAAATATGGTTGATGAGATGATACAGGAAGACAACAGTGGGGAAGACACCTCACCTTTGGCCGAATCTCCTAAGTACAAACTCCCTCCAAGGAGTACTCGGGGGATTCCTCCAAAGAGATATGATCCAGACTATGAGGATCAAAGATCGAAATATCCCATTGATACAGGTGAACTGAGAAATATGTCGGAGGTTGGAAAAACCTTCAATGCAGTCCTTTACTCTTCTCAGGTGCCAAAAACAGTTGAAGAGGCACTTAGATCGAAAGAATGGAAAAAGGCCATGGATGATGAAATTGCAGCTTTGGTGAAAAACCGAACTTGGGAAAAGTGCACTATTCCCAAAGGAAAAAAGGTTGTAGGATGCAAGTGGGTTTTTACCATCAAATACAAGAGTGATGGGACGATTGAACGATATAAAGCTCGTCTCGTCGCAAAGGGGTATACTCAAACTTACGGAATTGATTATTCGGAAACATTCTCGCCGGTAGCAAAAATTGATACAATCCGAATAATTTTTTCCATAGCAGCAAACAAAGATTGGCCCTTGTTACAATTCGACGTCAAGAATGCATTCCTACACGGAGAGATTAAAGAAGAAGTGTTCATGCAAGCTCCTCCTGGTTTTTCAGATAACTTTAAAGAAGGGGAAGGGTGTAGACTCCGAAAGGCTTTATACGGTCTAAAACAATCACCTCGAGCATGGTTCGACAGATTTACTTTAGCTATGAAGAAATTTGGCTATCATCAGAGTAACTCAGATCACACTTTGTTCCTGAAAAGGAGAGGTAAACTGGTAACCTGTCTTATAATATATGTGGATGACATGATTATAACAGGGAATGACAGAGAAGAAATTCAGAGTCTGAAGAAAAGACTGTTTGGAGAATTTGAGATGAAGGATCTGGGGAGGTTGAAATACTTCCTTGGAATAGAAGTTCTGAGATCGAAACATGGGATTTTCATATGTCAGAAAAAGTATGTTTTGGATATTCTCGCAGAAACAGGGATGCTAGATTGCAAACCAGCAGATACACCGATTGTGGTTAATCATGGCCTTAGAACCATCGAAGGGGGTGAAGCAGCAAATCGCGAGCAATACCAAAAGCTCGTGAGTAAATTGATCTACCTTTCTCACACTCGGCCCGACATAGCTTATGCAGTTGGGATAGTAAGCAGATTCATGCACCAACCTCAAATCCAGATTATGGAAGCAGTCTTGAGAATACTAAGGTACTTGAAGGGTACTCCAGGAAAGGGAATTCTTTTCGAGAAAAATGGGCATTTGGATCTTCAGGCCTATACAGATGCAGATTGGGCTGGAGAGAGAGATGATAGAAAGTCTACCTCGGGATATTTCACTCTTGTAGGTGGAAATCTAGTTACTTGGAAGAGCAAAAAGCAAAAAGTGGTGGCATTATCTAGTGCAGAGGCCGAGTATCGAGGAATAGCAAAAGGGATAACCGAAGTATTATGGATTCGAATGTTGCTTACAGAAATCGATTTTCCACCAGATAGTAGCTGTGAATTGAATTGTGATAATCAAGCAGCGATCAGCATCTCAGAAAACCCGGTACAGCATGACAGAACCAAACATGTGGAAGTCGATCGCCATTTCATAAAGGAGAAAATCGAAAACAACATCATTCATATTCCTTTTGTTCGATCAAAACAACAGCTTGCAGATATTCTAACAAAAGCCGTAGGGACGGAACAGTTTCATGATACATTGAGCAAGTTGGGCGTGTGGAATCCCACGACTCAACTTGAGGGGGAGTGAAGGAAAGAATAATCGGATTATCATATATTTCCTTAGTTAGAATATCCGGTCAATATTTAGCAAATATTTGGCTGAGATTTAGGCGATAGAATATTGTAATTATGGTAGGTTCTTCCTTTATAATGTACAAACTGTATCATTGTATTTTGATGAAGCTAATACAAACAACCATTGAAAACCCAAAACTGAGAGCATACAGCTCTTCAATAATTATTGTTATTATTATTTAAACGTCAATAGATTATGTTGCTATTTTATCGTGATTTGATTAGGCTCTATAATAAAAATAAATTTTTGTGTTATCTAAAGAAATACTTTTCTGTCACAAAATCAAAATTTGCCTTAAATTTTAAATTTCCATAACTTAAATAATGGCGTAAATGATGATTTTTAGTGGTCAATGAGAACCAAAAATATTTAAAGGCAAAGATGTAGTAGTACTTTGTTCAGAGGTGGTCAACCAATCATCTGAATGGATTGGTAAAACTGATTACGTACTCACTTTAATATCCTTTGTTTTAGCTAAGCCCACTTTTAATGCAAACTTTTGCGGCTATGGCTTACAACCACTGCTTTGCTTATTTCAACCATTCTAATCTCATCATATCTATAGACTAGACTGCAAAATCACGTAAAATTATGTGTTCAGCTTCTTAAACTTTTTCCATATTCTTTCTTAGAATACAATTGTATAATTAGCTCAAATCATGCCTTATCGTTTTGTTTATCCGTAACGAAAAAAAAACTGAAAGAGAAAATTGATTTGACTTCGACCATAATCCAAAATCTAACCTATTTACAGTTTTTTGTTTTGTGCTGAAAATTACAACTTTTACCTAATTTTCTACAGACTAGGTCGACATAATTTAACCCACTTAATCAATTGAGAATTGTTGGAATTTAGAGTGTATAGTGGACATCGGAAATGATTTAATTAATTAAATTAAATAAATAATTTAATTAAATTAAAGTATATCCCAAGGTTACAAGGAACAAGTGATTTTAGGGAAATTAAAAGTCACTAGTCGCGAACGAATTTGCGGACCGCGAAATGCAGGCAGAATTTTTCTGTTTTGTTAAAGTCGAAACTCGCGACCAGTGACTATTTTCGCGACCCGCGAAAATCTGAAATTTCAGAATTTTTTCCTTGCGACGTTTTGCTTTGTTCTAGTTCGTTTTGGTGGTTACATAATAACTTCCTACAGTTATTATGGTTACTTTTAGCCATGTTCCTTGGGTTGTATAGGTTGAGTGAAAAGCGATATCGATTCGTGAATCGATCTCGTGTTTCACGGATCAACCTAGTGCTTCATGGTTCAACACTTTGTTTCATGAAGTGGTGTGAGCTATTCTATAAATATAGAATGCTTGTGTGTTGTTTGAGACATCTACAACATCCATAATTTCTGATTTCTTCTCCTCTTAAGCATTTCAATCAAGAACTTGCAATCCTTAATTGTGTATTTTCATGTTTCTTACCATTTAAGTTGCTTTTATGTCATTCCAATATCCTTGTGCTAGGAAATTGGTGTAATTCTTTGTATCTCAGAACGTATTTCCGGTTGATTCCCAAGCACCGTTGGTTAGGGAGGAAATAACGTTTTAGGAAAGAGCATCTCGCCTAGAATTTATATCAAGTTCCAACAAAATCTTCATTGTTACTTTGATCGTGTTGAAGATCGGTGTATCGGAGATCTCAAAGGGTGAATATAAGCAAGGCTTGATTGTCATATGTAATTTGGTTTTTCTATCACAACTTGTATTTTAATTTATTGTTTATTTATAAATTAAAGTACATTCTACAACAAGAATTCAGGTTGTTCACATCAACTATCTCAATTTAACATTTTTCGTTTATAATTGTTTTATTTTAAAAATCTAATGACTTAAGTTCAGGTTTTTTTAATTGATATAACTCGAAATTAACTCGTTTAATTAAATGAGTTAAGATGGTTTATTTTAGGTTTAAAATTTTAATATTAACCTAAGGAATTTATTAAATAGATTCGTGCAGATCGACTCGTTATTGATTAGGTTTAAATGAGATTGAGTTTAAAGTTTCAACTAAAACTCACTTATTTTCGATTAGGTTTAGATTATATTAGCAGGTGAATTAATCAATTTAAATACCAGCCGGACCCACCATTTGTAGATCTACTAAGCATCATAGTCAAGTGTACCAATTACTAACTTTAAATCACTACATTAGCTTTAAACAACTCTAATAATCTCGGCAGCCAGAAGAACAATGTGCTTTAGCTTTCTTCTACAAAGAGATGACAACTAAACAAAAAAAACCCTTAGCAAAGATTTGGGGATTTAAGGGAGAGAGATTTAAATCAATCCAATTAGAAAAAAGCTGCATTACCAAATAATAATACACATAGCCACAAGATTTAGACCTAATCTAGCTACATTAAAGATAACGTCATCCTTGGTATGAATAATAAATCTCAATCATAATCTTCAGACTGCTATCCCATGAGAGTATTAAAATTGGACCTACCATAATTTGTTATCACTTAATCTGATTAATAAGATTAGTTTAGCAAAAATTATCGAAAATAATTAAACTTTTCACTCATTGCCATAAGCTTATAATAATTTTATCTATTATTTCCTCCTATATATTCTTTTTAGTTGGGCATTTTGATTGGGCACAAATATTAAGAGTAGAAGCCTAGAAGGGGCTCCACCAATAAAGTGGTTAGGGGTATTTTAAGTGTTTAAATTAATTATTAAGGTGGTAGCTGGTGATTTTAAATTGTGTAAGTAGAGGTTTTAGTTATTACTTTTGTGAACATACGACCCGTTTGGTTAGTGATACCAAATGGTGGTAATGAGAATGATTTATAGTGTAAAATTTCATCAAAACTTTCATGTCATTCCCATGGTAATGAAACTTTGAACACAAAAAAATTTTTTGTTCACAAATTTCCATTCCCTCCTAATACCACCTTTACTATTGGTAATGAATTGGAATGAATTTTCTGAACAAAATAAGATGATTGAAGGTTGTCAAGCATGGCCATCAAAATAGCCAAAAGATTTTTTAACTAAAATTACACAAATTTTCCATTCCCATTGACACGATTTATTACCATCTACCAAACGGGCCGATAGGGTATTGACTATTGAGGTTAAAAAATCAGTATCAAAAAAGATAATGTGACAATTAAGATAAATTTTCCAAATAAAAAAATGTTCCAACTAAAAAGAATATAAAGGAGTATTGTTCTGTAAATATTTCATCTTTAGTACTTGCTCGCATCTAAAAAATGTCAAGTACGTATTACTTAGCTCCCAACTTTCTGGCGTGAAGGGAAGGAGGGCTCTAGAGCCTGACATAGTTTGGATCATTAAATGCACTTAAAATTAGAAGTGTTTAATTAAAATAGATTCAATCAATTGAAATTTACCCGACCTTATAACCGAAATCGATTTGACCCAACTTTAAAAAAGATTTACAATTATGTAAAAAAAATATAAAAGCAAAATTCGATTTCAAATAGCCCTAAAAAACTAAAACACCTAACCCGTCAGATGACCCGCATGAAGTTAGCTTAAAAAAAATATAATAATAAATATTAAATTATTAAAGAAATAATTTGAAAATTAAATTATTGGCAATGGATTATTAAATATAGAAGTACTATGTTGGATTATTTTGAAAAATATTCATTATCTTAAAAGTGTGTTTTAGGGAAGACGGTTGGGAGGCTAATTATATGAATATTTAGTGGGTCCGACATGACGGTTGTTGGGTTGAGAGCAGACAAAACCAGGAAAACTTGTTATTTCGCACAATGGGTTTTCACACACAATGCCACCGTTACTAGAATCTACAAAAGCCAAAGTAATTTGCTTGGGTTGGCAATGTGTCATGCTACATTCTACTTCTAAGAGATTCATATAATATTAAATATGAACAACCTTGTAATAATCGTTACACTATCATGTTGATAGATATAAATATTATGGTAATTTTCAATAATACACCTAAGTTTTTGCAATCTTTATCAATATAGTATTCATGAGTTTTTTCGATTATCAATGATATTCTCATGTTATTGAGTAACTTGCAGTTGTAACCTCTTCTGATTTTTTCCGTCAAAAACCCGTTAACCTATTTCTTTTTTCCTTTATTTTAAAATTAAAAGATAAAGGAAAAAAGAAAAAAGTTAACGATTTTGGATGATTTTGGACGGAAAAAATTAGAAAAAAGGTTACAGTTGTAAAACGCTCAATAACACGAGAGTACCATTAATAATCAAAAAAACTTAGGGTTACCATTGATAAAGTGCAAAAACTTAGGGGTACCATTAATAATTTCTCTAAATATGGCTCGTTTTGTCTAAGATCCTCTCAACATGAAACAGTCCCATATAATTAGTCTATTTCTTGAACCAAGCATTTTATAATTGTAAGTGGTCGCTTAAACATACTAAATATATATAGGTCAACCCTATAGATATGGTTTCACCATGAGATCGTCCCATATAAAAATTTGTGAAAATTGCTGGATATATATATATATATATATATATATATATATATATATATATATATATATATATATATATATATATATATATATATATATATATATATATATATATATATATATATATATATATATATATATATATATATATATATATATATATATATATATATATATAGATGTAGGATCAAATGAGAAGGATTTTAAAATGAGAAGGATGAGAAGGATTTTTGTTTGTTTTGTTTGGTTACTATGTATCCAAAAAATGATACTATGTTATAAAAAAAGAACATTTTATAATTAATGTCATAGTTACCTTTTTGTGTAACATAGTTACTTTTACAATTATGTGGTTTTGGCTCAATCGTGACCATAGATATTTTTATGTAAGTGAAATCAAGGGTGTAGAGTCCTTCTTACCCTTCTCATTTTCAATACCCTTCTCATTGGATCCCTCCCCTATATATATATATATATATATATATATATATATATATATATATATATATATATATATATATATATATATATATATATATATATATATATATATATATATATATATATATATATAGTCTATGAAGAGTCGGATTAATTGCTTGGTTAAACATGATCTTGTTAATCTCAAACACTCGCTCTGTTAATTAAATATTAGATTTAGACCCTATTATTTCAATTCTCACATGCTCGTTTTATTGAACGAATTAGTTAAGAATTTAATTAAAATTTACCCTAAAGCAAAGTCGATCTCAATCTCACACGCTAATTCTATTGTCTAGTTTGACAAAACATATTTAATTTAGGATTAATTGGCACAATTCAACCACAATAATCCTAGTTTCATAGACACATCCAAGAATCAAATCATACTTAACTTATAGATTCAAACACTAACCCTAGAAAATGGATCTACTCACTACTCATGATAAAAGCAATAAAAACAAACCCTAGGATGATACTAGACATGACTAATAATGAATTAATTGACAAATTAAGAAAACCAATAATTAAATACCAAATAATACCACAATTAGTTCAAATAGCGATAATGAAGAACAAACAAAACTTTTTATCGAAGGAGGAATAAATAACAAAAGTTTAAAGTTTACTAGGGAAAGATTAAAACTACTACAAGAAATTAAAACTTGGAAAAATTAAGTATCAATGAGAACTTATAAGGCTTGAAGGAATATTGATGATAAAAGACTAGATTAAATGCTCAAAATTAAATCTAATACTAATGAGGTAATTAAGACTAATGAAAGGAAAAACAAGAGAAAAGAAGAGGAAATCCTAATCAGTTATTAGGGAGATATTTATACTAATGAGGCCCACTAATCCCTAAAACCTAAAGAAAACGGCAGAAAACAAATAATTAAACCGAGCCTGAAACTCAAAACCGCCGAGTCGGCGTTAGCGAAGATACAACCTCAGCCGAGTCGTCTTTGGTTTCTAGAAAATTGATGATTTGGTCAGTGTTTATCGCCTAGTCGGCGACCCCTTAATTTCTTCGCCTCAGCGCCGAGTCGACGCAAACATTGAATCTTAGTAAACTTGTCGAGTCAACGATCCTCAATTCAACCTCTTCAGCGTACTCGGTTGAAGCTTCTTGTAATTTTCTTGCCCTCTTCTTTTCAGGCTGAGTCGTCCAGGCTCAAGGTCTCATCTCAATTGACTCGGCCTTTTCCCTCTACAGACTTATGCTTTTCAAGACTTGGTCATTGGATCATTACATCCTCAATTTTTGGTAGAGATGCTGTCGAAATTTCCGGTCACATCTTTAGAGTTAATATTTAACATATATTTATATTCATTTTATTTTTATGTTACACCCAAATCTCTTTACTTTCTTTACAGTTTTGGTTTTATTTAAGGGGTTTAAAATTTAGGGTTGGTACAATTAGTGCTATATATATTTGTGGAAATTATGTTCAACATTAAGAACGAATCCCACAAGATAAACATTCATTTTGTTCGCGAAAAAGTTGCTTGTTTTCAGGTTTGCGTACTTTATGTTTCGTCTAAATATCATATTGAAAGCATATTCACCAAAGGTCGTCTCGTTATTCTGTTTTAAGATACTAGCGGTAGTCTTAATATTCATGAACCTTTTTCTTTCACTACAGGGATGTATTAAAACAATATCTCAATGATATAAATTATTTAATTCTTGTATATATTGTAATTATTTTATTCTAGAAATATTCCCTTTATTCTCTTTTCTTCTTTTCACATTCCCATTTAAAAATTTTAAAATTTTCTTATCATTTAGATTCATTCTATTTTAGTAACAAATAGAATTCAAGGAAACTATTAGATCTACACTCTAAACAATATAAATTAATTTACATTTGAATCCCCAAAGTATTTACTTTATATACACCCAATGAAATTTAATGACATTATTACACTTAAACTTTAATCAATTGAATCTTTATTTATTACTTCCTCCGTTCCATAATACTTGTTACATTAGACTTTTTTACGCAATCCAATGCACAATTTTGATCATTAATATCTTAAACTATACTTATCTAAAAATTATAAAAATTTAATATTATGAAAGTATGCGATTAGACGATTTAAACAAGATCCCACTTGACTATATTTTTAGTTACATATCAGTCGCAATATGTAAAATAAGCTTGAACGATGAATAGTGCACAAAATCGAAATGTAGCAAGTATTTCGAAACGGAGGAAGTATATTATTTTACCCAACTCTCATAGATATGCTGTGTAATTGTTTATCTTGATTTCTTCCATTATTCCAAATAGGGAGAGGAAAAAAGAATGGAGGGAGTATTTATCATTGAAATGAAAGGATTTGGGATGTTTTGCGAAGAATAAATGGCTAAAAGAATACACAAAACAAAGCAACAACAATAGAGAAGAAACACACAAGATATATGAGGCAAACAGCATATCATATTCCAATACCCCCCCCTCCCCTCAAACTAGGAGTTGGGATAAGAAACTCCTTGTTTGCAGAGCAAAAGTCTAAAATGAGCTGATGGAAGAATTTTAGTGAGAACATCAGCCAACTGATTTTTCGTGGGAAGGTAGGTTAAATTGAGAATTCCATTAACAATCTTTTCACGAGTAAAGTGACAATCAACTTCAATGTGCTTAGTACGATCGTGTAAAACTGGATTCTTAGCGATATGTATGGCTGATTGGTTGTCACAATGGATGGTGACAGGCTGTACATCAGACAGACCAAGATCTTTAAGTAAACAAATAAGCCAAACGACCTCAGAAGCTGCATTAGCAATAGCTCTATACTCAGCCTTTGAACTGGATTTTGACACAGTTTGCTACTTTTTTGATTTCCAACTAATAGGAGAACTTCCTAACATAAGAACATATCCTGTGACTGACCTCCTTGTGTTGGGGCAGGCTGCCCAGTCAGAATCTGTGAAGGCTTGCAAAACAAGCTGATTTTGTCCTTGAAGAATGATGCCTTGTCCACAAGTAGAGTGGATGTAATTCAAGGTGTGTTGGAGGGCCTTCCAATGAGGAATTCTTGGGCATCGTATGAACGGACTCAAAGTCTGAACAATGTAAAAAAATGTGGTCTTGTATGGGTGAGGAAATTCAATTTTCCAATAATTTTTCTGTAGAGAGTAGGATCCTCAAACAACTCACCTTCATTAGTCAGAAGTTTTAAATTCATGGGTAAAGGGGTCACTACTTTAGTGAAATGAGTAATGCCACTGTCTTTAAGAAGATCTTTGGTATATTTATGTTGAGTGAGGTTTAATCCTTTAGAAGAATAGCTTACATCAATACCAAGAAAATAATGAAGTAATCCCAAATCTTTTATAGTGAATGTGCTATGTAGGTGGAGTTTAAGAGAACTAATTTCTTGGGTGTTGTTCCCAGTAACTAAAATATCATCTACATAAACAGCTACTAAGGTAATATGCTCTTCATGCCTTTTTGTAAACAAGGAATAGTCATTTTTTGATTGAATGTATCCCAAATTCTTGAGTTCATTGGCTAATTTGGCATGCCATTGCCTAGATGCCTGTTTTAAGCCATATAAGGACTTTTTTTAGTAAACAAACTTGATTATCAGGATTTGGTAATCCTTCTGGCATCTTCATATACACTTCTTAATGTAGTTCACCATGAAGAAATGCATTATTAATGTCAAGCTGGTGCACATTCCATTTATTGCTTGCTGTAATAGCTAACATGCACCTCACAGTGGGCATATTAATAACAGGAGAAAAACATTTTCCTTTTCTGTTTCTTGGTTTCCTTGCAGCCTATATATTCACAGAGGCTGTATTGTAAATTGTAATTTGCATTCTGTGTAAATGAATAAAAACATCTTCTGTTTTTCCTTTCACTAATCCAATGTTGGCTCAAGTTTTATCATGGTATCAGAGCTACAATCCTGATCCCAAATCTCACCTGTTGTTTTCTTGTTTTCTTCCCTCTTCTTGCTCATGTTTGGTAAATAGATAGTCATGGGAAAATAAGAAAAAAGTAATGATCCACACAAAACCCCTCTTCTGGCTACTACCTGCATCCTACGGATACTAGTCTCAAACTAGTTGCTAGTGTATTCAAAGGTGTAACACCCCGGCCCCTCGGACCACCGGTGACTACTCATGGAGATTGTAGACTAGCCCCACAAACCAACACAAATCTTTCCAGTGCACTTTGGCCTCACTCGTGCGCACCCAGGAAAACTTCCCAGGAGGTCACCCATCCTAAGATTGCTCCCCACCAAGCACGCTTAACTGTGGAGTTCTTAGCAAATGTGCTCCCTAGAAAAGAAGATGCACCTTGTTGATATGAGTAGTCTATCAATCCCTTTTCAATCTAAATCTGGGGTATCACACTCACCCCCACTTAAGAATACAACGTCCTTGTTGGACCGTCACTTCAGGATCTTTTCCCCCGCTAGGTGCGCTGAACACACAATCAGCCACGGTCGCAGGGTTGCTCTGATACCATTTGTAACACCCCGGCCCAACGGACCACCGGTGACTACTCATGGAGACTGTAGACTAGCCCCACAGACCAACACAAGTCTTTCCAGCGCACTTTGGCCTCACTCGTGCGCACCCGGAAAACTTCCCAGGAGGTCACCCATCTTAAGATTGCTCCACACCAAGCACGTTTAACTGTGGAGTTCTTAGCAAATGTGCTCCCTAGAAAAGAAGATGCACCTTATTGATATGAGTAGTCTATCAATCCCTTTTCAATCTAAATCTGGGGTATCACAAAAGGAGTAGGGTTCAAGGGTTGGAAACGTTCAATGTCTATTGCACTCTCATGCAAGAACAAACTAGGGTTTTTCAATGGTACCATCATAGGATTAACAAATAGTTCTTCACAAGGGAGAGCTTGGGATCGTGTCAATGACACCATCATTGGATGGATCATGATTGCAGTAGATGAAAATATAGGCAAAAGCATCCTACGGCTTAAAACTTCAAAGAATCTTGTTGTGCATCATACAAAGATGAATAGGCAAACAGCATACCTCTCCCTCGAACCAAGATTACTTACATCAATGACAAGCATAATAACTTTTTGAGAACACTCTTTTAAAGTAAAGATTGAACCTTTGTTATCAATCTCTCTCAAATGTACTAATACACGTAGAGTGAACTTTCTTGGGTGAAACCCTACTTGATTCTTAGTGTTAGGCTCTCTCTTGTGTTCTAATAATATCCTAAGACCCTTATATATAGTCTAAGACATATTAGAAACCCTATGACCAAATGCCTTAAAGTCCAAGATTTCGGTAACAAAATAGATTAGACATCAGAATGTTGGGCTGCTCTCCGCTCAACCGAGCCATGATGCTCTACCGAAACGAATACATCTCACAATTGAGATCTCACAATACTAATACATAGAAGAAAAGCCCTCTCGGTGTTTACTCTAGCACCCTTACAATGTATAGTCCTCTCAACAAGTTTGTGTGTACTTGTTGTTCTTCACAAGTATATATGAATGAGTATGCCTTTATATAGAGGCCATAGGTCATTCTGGAATCCCCTCATTAACACTACGTTAACTATACATTAAACAAGGAATTAAGCACTCTTTTAATGCATAATTAACATCTAGTATTAACTTAGCAATAAACTAAGAAAGAATGCCCATCATTACTCATGGCTTAATTGCCCTTCAATAGAGCCATTAAGTGACACATTACCTCATTCATAAATTAGCAATTACTTACATATTAAATTATCTTCTATTGCATCCTTAATGTGTTCTCTCAGCATGATGTGCCTTCTTTTGAGTCATTAAGTCACCACCATCACTAATAGATAATTTGACACTTGCACTAACAATTAAGTAATGTTTACTTTTCTAAATCACTACAAAAAGTATTGAAATAGTGATGGAAAAAAAAACAACGAGAATGTGCTGATCGCCATTAGCAACGGATTGATGACGAGATCGTCATCGCCATTTTTATTTTGTAAAAGGGCGACGTAAACACAACGAACTAGGTGGACACCCAATTTTTTCAACAGTCAATTCTAGCAACATTCAGAGCTAGCGACGACATGAGTGGTAGCCAGGTGGTCGCCAGCTTAATAAAAAAACTTATTGTTTTTTATACTACTGGCGACGGGTACAATGGTAGCCAGTTGGTGGCCATGTTTATTAACTTATTTTTTGTTTATTTATATACATGGCGACAGGTACGATGGTAGCCAGTTGGTCGCCAACTTTTTGAAAGTTGAATTTGTGAATGGCGAGGGGCTTGTAGTCGCCTTGTTGTCGCCATGTTTTGTATAAGTAAACAAAATATATCATTGTTATATATTGTATATTTCAGAAACGAAAGAATTGAGTGAGGTTAGTGATTTTCTTATTTTATTATGTAGCACATAATTTATTTATTTTTTCAATCTTTACATGAGTTTTTTTTATTTACTTTTATTATTTATATTTAATTTTTGGTGTTCTTATTTTGCTTTAATTTTATTATTTAACTAGTACATTTTTTAGTTCCTTTTTTTACATGAGTTTTTTTTATATATTTTTATTATTTTATGTTTTATATTAATTGTCATTAATTTGCTTTAATAATTCTACATGGTAAGCACCAACTATAGGGAAAGGCGAGTGGTAGCAGTTCTTTTTCTTTCAACAAAAATAGCACTTAACTCTTTGAAAACTCACTACCGTAACAATATAATGCAAAAAACATTATGTAGCCATTGAATGGTGAAAGGACAAAAATACCCTTGTTTAATTTCAATAAAGGAAATTCTACATGGTGCACTAACTATAGGGAAAGGCGAGTGATAGCAATTCTTAATTTTTTCCACAAAATAGCATGAATTTAAGAACGGTCTTTTATTGAAATTAAACAATGGTATTTGTGTGCTTTCATCATTTAACGGCTACATAACATTTTTTACAATATATTGTTACGGTAGTGAGTTTTCAAAGAGTTGAGTGCTATTTTGCGGAGAAAAAAATTTAAGAATGCCTACCACTCGCCTTTCCCTATAATTGGTGCTTACCATGTTGAATTTCCCTTATATAATTATATTTAAATATTATATATAGGTGTTAAAAATGGCAACGAAAAGGGTGGCCGTCGCCAATTTGCTATTCTTTTGTAGTGAATCGATATATTTGAATTAAATATAACAAAGATATTTAAGAATAATATTTCAATATTACATACTATCTTGTTAAATTGATCAAGTGTGATCCATATATAGCATCTTTATTTGATCATACAACTTTTAAATTTTTCTTACTTAAAATTTTGTCTTGGCTAGCACACCTCTTTGTCTCTTTCTCTCTCAAGTTGTTGGTATTCTTTACACTTTAGTACACAAACTAATATACACAAATGAGAAAAAGGGAAAATAAAGCAAAGCCAAAGGCTACAAAAGCAAATACAAAGGACAATAAGGGCTTATTATAAACTAATATTATAGACTATTTCTTAGCTTTAGTTACAATCCCAACAGTAGTTTCTATATATTTCAGTTCCAATCTGCAGGTACAAGCTTGTCTTCTCCTTCTTTTGTTCTCTCCTTCCTTTTTTTTTTTTTTTTTTTTGCAAAAAAGGAAAAAAAAAAATCTTTACAAAATAATTAACATCAAAATAAGGCAAAATGGCACCAGTAAGTTTACCACCAGGATTCAGGTTTCACCCTACTGATGAAGAGTTAGTTGCTTATTACCTTGATAGAAAGATCACTGGTCGTAAAATCGACCTCGAAATCATTCCTGAAATCGATCTTTATAAGTGTGAGCCTTGGGATTTACCAGGTAATTTTCTATACCTTAACGATCCGTTTAGTCGCTGTTTTAAATGTTCGAAATAATGATGAAAAGTTAGCGTAATTTGAATATGATAATCTCCTAAGAATTTAAATGGTTATATATCAATCATCTTATTTTTTTAACAAAATTTATTTCAATGTATTACCATTTAATAAAAAATATGTTGATAGATAGTAGTGAAAAATCATAGACACAAAAAGAACTTATAATCAAAGTTTCATCAAATATGGAAATGAATATTGATGCATTATTTACAAATCATTTCCATTTTCATTTAACAATTAAACGTATCATAAATTTCGCAATACAATAACCCTCTCTGTATTTAAACATTCCTATTTACTTTTTTCGCAGATTTCAATACAAACTTTTAAATTCAATAATTTTAATTGTAAGTCTTTAAAACTTCTATAAACTTGATATTTAAAACTATATATTGTAACGAATCTAACAAGATCCCACATGAACATGTTTTTTCTTATAAATCAATGAGAAATCGTAGTAAAAGTTAGACACTAAATTTCATAAATTATATTTGAGAAAAACATATGAAAACGAAGGAATTAACCTTTTAATACCACTTTAAATATCATAAATAAGTGTGAAAATCAATTATAATCTAAGCTCATAACATAATATTGACTGCTAAATTTGTATTATCAAATTACACATATAACAAATGTTTTTTCAATGATTGTTGTAGATAAGTCGTTTTTGCCGGGAAAGGATTTGGAATGGTATTTCTTCAGTCCAAGAGATAGGAAGTATCCGAATGGATCAAGGACGAATAGGGCTACCAAGGCAGGATATTGGAAGGCAACAGGTAAAGATAGATTAGTACAATCTCAAAAGATAGAAGTAGGGATGAAAAAAACATTGGTTTATTACAAAGGAAGAGCTCCTCATGGGATTAGGACTAATTGGGTTATGCATGAGTATCGTCTTCTTCAATCTCTTTCTGGTTCTACTCCCTCACTTAAGGTATTTTACTCATAATTTAAATTATCGTATACTCCCTCTGTTCTTTAATGTTTTTTCCGTTCGGAATATTCCATTTTAAGAAAGGAGAAATTTAATTAAGTTTTTGAGACATGTTTACAAGATAAAATATATTCATGTGAGATCTTATTAGATTAAATTTTTATTTATTTATTTTTTAAATTTTTTTATTCTACATATTTATTAAGGCTTATAATTTTCTTTGAAAATTATGTAAAAAGCAAAAAAAATAATGGAGAGGGTATTATAAGATGATTAGTTAATAAATTTTTAAACTATATATAATAACAAATATAGTCGTGGCCATAGTTATCAAGTCAGTGTTCTACAACACTTATACTATTCTAAACTAATGAATAA
The DNA here is from genome assembly GCA_019776075.1 of Amaranthus palmeri. Lineage (NCBI taxonomy): Eukaryota > Viridiplantae > Streptophyta > Magnoliopsida > Caryophyllales > Amaranthaceae > Amaranthus > Amaranthus palmeri. Next base: position 27,348 of record JAAKBH010000198.1, on the reverse strand, counting down.
AATAGTTATCAAGTCAGTGTTCTACAACACTTATTATTCTAAGAGCTATAAATATTATTACCCTTAAATCAGTTATTTATCCTATAAATTACTCGTATTTAATGTCTCATAAAAGACGCACGACAATTAAATAATAGTAGTATCATCTTTTTCTTTTAATAACTACAATTTCAATATGCTATTTTTACCTTGATCTGAATATCTTTGAATCATCATAAAAGATATTTTAAAAAGTTGATATAATGAAAATTTCCATTAAGCCAAATGAATTACAATTTTACTTAACTATGATTTTTACGTATATACAAAAAATTGTAAAAAAAAAGTTTGATTATTGAATAAAGATATTTATTTTTCAAGATTAACTATTAATTAAATATGGTGGATAAGGAGAAAAATTAGTTAATTGAAGCAAAAATATTGTTAGCTAAATAATACATACAAAGTATTATACAGCTAAAGACTAATAATAATAATATTCTCTCGACTATACTAAAATCTTTTTATAATGTTTACTTCGTTTTCTTACATGTCATCTAATATTGTTAGACTTAAACCATAACATTGTTAAAAAAAATGAATAAAAAAGTTTTAAAATATATATATGAAAAAGGTGAATATAAAGAAGATAAGAGTGCTGAATGTTGATCTAGGGTTTTGTAGTTTTAGAAGTACGAGGACAATTTTTGTACAAGAATTGGGTTATAAAAAAAAGTAAAAGGCCACTCTCAGTATCCCACACAAGGCAAGGTTTGGGTAGGGGTTTTTCTTTTTCCTAAAAGATGCGAAAAAATTATACTCGTTCCTCGAAAGAATGAGTACAGAGAGATGCGGGCAGTATATATAAAGATAAAATAACCCCTCCAATTTATTAGTAATGTCCCATTTGCTTTTTGAATACTATTAATCTCTTACTCTTAATTTGTATTTTGTTATTACTCAATAAGTTAAAACATAGTCAAGTGAGATCTTGTTCGATTCGTTTCAATGCAAGAAATTTTGATATCAATTTTCCATAATATTTGATAATGGACAATTACAGATATTAAGAGTTTAGTAAATGCATTGAATAGAGTGAATAAATCAAATCAGACATTTGTACCGAATGAAGAAGAGTATAGAAAAGGAATGAAATGAATAGGAAAGAAAAGAAAGGAACGTTGCATGAGAGGATACTTTAGAAAATGATGATTATGTGCATGAGATCCAGCGAACGTAGCGACAGCAATCATGAAATCATAATCTCCCGATCGTCTTTATCCGCGTTATACCCTAGAATCCTAGATCTAATTATACATTTTATCATTCTTAAATTATGATTCTTCTTCTCTTTTTCTTGTACCCTTCTTTTCATGCCCCGGCCCATTTAGTACATCCATATTACAAACATCTATTTCAATACTTTATTCCAAACTCCTAGGACTAGAGTGTCACATCATAACTAGTTATACGCTTTGCTTTAAGAATATGGAATAGGGCTTGTTAAGCAAAGGGCTAGTTTTTTAGTTTATTAAAATTTGGAATGGTAATTGATTGATTAGAGTCAGAGTCATCACTCCAGCCAACAGTATCTTGGATAAGTCAAATTCTAATGCGAAGGATAGTGAATAGATCATACTGGTGCTTCTATAAGAGAGATGTCAAGAAGAAACATGCACACTTGATAGATCTAGAAGTTAGAATCAGTTTTTAACATATTAATTTATTATGGTCAAAATACACTATGATAGAAAATCAAACTAAGCAACTAGTTTGTTTGAGTCAGACTGAGACGAGTGGGACAGGTTGGATGGGTCAACATGGCCGTCCAATTCATTCAAACGATATTTTAATGATATGTTCATAAATTGTAATTACTCCCTCATATTCTAATTAATTGACCCAATGTGCTTACATTATTTTTTAGAAATTGACGTATCTAGGAACCACATCAATGGGGTGAGTAAGGACAAAAATAGCTAGTAAGAGAAAAAATGATGATTTAATGACAATTGTAAGTATAAATTACTGTATTATATGAGTATATAAGTAAGAAACAACAGTTATCAAATACGAAAATGAGTTATTTAATGTAGATATGACTAAAGAAAAAATAAGACATTTAAGTAAAATAGGAAGACCTTTATGATAGTAACTTTTGCACATTTAACTAATGTAAAAATTTATTGCTTAACATGGCAGACAAAAATATACCGAGGCCCTCTAAAAATCGCCAATGCTACATAATTAACTGTACATTATGTCATGTAAAACTCCAACCTTCTAATCTATCTTATTATTATGTTATACGAAACTTTTAGGCTTTAGTTTCGGGGACCTCTAAAAACCGCTAATGCTACATGATTATTTGTATGTAGACTAGACATTTTTCAACATTTTATTTTTATTAAGAGTTAAAACTATATTTTTCATATATAATTTTATGTTTACTTCCATAAACTAACGATTTTTTATACTATATTATCAATGCCATTAATTGTAATGTAAATCATTTTATTATAGGATTCCTACGCACTATGCCGAGTTTTTAAGAAGTCAATGCAAAATAATGCACGGATGAAAGAAGCAATGGGCGACATTATGATTCCAGATAATGAATGTACAGACGAAGACCAACAAGTAGATGATAATACAAATACAAATACAAATGATGGCTTTGAAAATTCTCAAATAAATAGGGAAATTAATAAAAATGAAGTCTTATTAAGACATAATAATAATGAAAAAATAAGGTGCAATAAGTTTCCATCAGAGGCCTCTTCGGAGCTTACTAATCAAGAAGCAACACCTACAGGAATTGTGGTGTGAGCACTGATCATGACCAACAAACCCCATTGTTTTGTGCTACAGATGAAGCCAATAGTTCATCCCATTTCTACCCATTTGGTTTTGACTACTCGTCAAATCTAATCCAGGTAAATCTCTTACTTACTGCTCCGTTTTAAAATACTTGCTCCATACGTGTTTTTGGTATAATATACACTACAATAAATTTAGCTTTTTGCGATATTGGATTTAGTGGTATTAAAAAAACGTCACAGATTCATATTTTTAGTGTAATAATTATTGATTTTTATTTCAAGTTCTACCATAAAGTGATTTAGCGACACTTAATTTGGTCTTTAGTGGCATATGTAATTGTCACTATAGTCTATAGAGGCATTTGTAAGAAATGTCATTAGATTCTATGTCACTAAAAGTTTTAGTGTGACTTTTTAATATCCTGCTAAAGGGTCTAACAAATGTCACTAAATCCTCTATACACAATATAAGAAATTTAAATAGCGACAATTAAATTAAATGTCGCTAAATATATCTCACTAAAAACAAATTATATGTTGTAGTGTTATACCTTATATACTGCGGTTAATATATAAAAAAATATAATTAAGTGAGATTTTATTTATTTGTCTAATAGCGTATTTTTACATTATCAATTTTTTTTTTATATTTTTATTACTTAATCATTACTTAAGATATAAATTTCCAATATAGCATATTGAATTGTGTAATAAATTAAAGTAAATAATAACAAATATAATGACATGTTGTAACTTTACGGAGCTTTTAATACAGATTAGTGATATGGCCAGTATTATACTTGTCTATTTTGATTCAATCTTGCTATTGAGAAAATATGTAGGGAAAAGAATCAAATAAGATGATGTTACTTTATTATATAGAGTAAAAAGTTAAAAAATAATGATTGATAAATCGTAATTGTTATTTTCTATGTGTAGCAAAAACCACCAACCAAATGTACTCCCTTCATTACTATTTGTTCTTATCAAATTGCTTCTTTTGAATTGTTTTGTGGAAATTTGACAAAAAATTGTTCTTATTAATCTATATGAAAAAACAAGAATAATTAGGGATTTTGATGGATGTGTTTCAACATGTATTTTCTAAGTATAGCTATTTATAATTGTCCAAAGCCCACAACGAATGTCCTTTATATATTAAGTTTGCATTAAAATCTACGAAAAATGAATGATGAAAGAAAGTAATTTTCTTTATACATGATTAAGTTTGGTCAATATGCTTTATTATATTCAAATTTCAAAACATGAATAGCTCTTAAACTAGTTAAGGTATACTCTTATTCATCAAACTTGAATTTTGTTAACATTAGTAATTACCGTTTGGCTGTAAGAATCACGAGGTGAAATTCAAGTCAATTTTTTCAAGCTTTAACATGAATTTTCTTTTATATGTTGCGGCTCTAAGTAGTCTTATTACTTTAATGTTCATCTTTGGGGAAAAAGTAGTTTTTCAAATCAAGTAAAATTATTGGTGGGATTCTTTTACCATTGAAAGTGATTTTGACTATTACATATCCTCCAATATGAATAAAGAAAATCTTATCTTTCTTGTAAATTTTTTAAAAAATAAACATTAGCCAATTGTCTTGTTTCACCACAGGAGGATGACTATATTTAGTGGAAAGTAGACACTTTGTTGATAATTCTATATATTTTTTACTATGAGACTGTTTCATCGTGAGATGCGTTCCTTACATGAGCTGAATAATCTAATTAATACAAATTATTATTATATGAATTCTCTATATTAAAATCGTCTCACCGAGATACTGTTTCTCATAAGAATAACCCCTTATTTTTAATTCATTTATATGTATATAAACTGATAAAGAAAAAGATAACTATACTTGTATAATATTAAAAATTTAAAATTAATTTAATTTATGGAAAACATGAAGGTGTTATATTTACTTCTTTAGCAAACTAACTAATTCAGAGAGTAACAAGTACAAGATTTCCCCTAATCCTATTTACTCTAAAAACTCACTTCTTCTGTTCATATTGTTGTTAAGTTTGAAATATTCTATACATAAAGAGAGTACGTTTAGATATGGTATCATGGATATTAAGAACTTATGTAAATTTAAAACTTATGTAAATGTACAATTTAAATTTAAATATTATATAATCTCAAAAATAGGAACCTTCTTTTTGATTTTGGAATTCTTGAGCAAAAAACATTGTTGTTCCTAAAAATTAGTATTCTTTGATAGATGAATTAAATTATATTCCTATATCATAGAATGAATCAACTTTTATTTAAAAAATATTTAAGAAAAAGAAAATATTAACACAAAAGGTATGTTGATGAGAGGAAGCTAATGATTTGTTCACAAACAATGAAAAGTAAAGTACAGCAACAAGTTTGTAAGAGTCTAGAAATGGTCCAACAAAGATAACAACTTTGGGTATCTCTTAATCACTTTTAATCCAAAAAAGATATTTCAAGTGACTTAATTCTCTTCCTTCTTTTCATAAAGCTTAATTAATCTGCTTCTAAATCAGCTGTTATAGCTTGGACTGACTAAGTATTAAGACTACAAAACATCTAAATAGCTACCTTTATTCACCAATTTCTATGTTTTCTTTTGACTGACTACAAACTTTCTTCCTTATTTTCTTCATATCCCATCACCCAAAATATTTCTCTTTTCTTTTCAAGTATTCGGTATTAGGGCTCATCAATCATTATTCAATTCACAATAACTACTTATTTCAAATGATATCAAAATAAAAGATACTCCCTCCGAACCAATTTAGTTGTCCCATTTGGTTTTTTACACTGTTCATTAATATCGTTTAATTTGTATTTTATTCTTAATCCATAAGTTAAAACATAGTCATGTGATTTTGTTTGAATCGTCTGCAAGGATTATTCTTATCAACTTTTTATAATTTTTATTTAAGCATAACTAGAAATATTAAGAGTCAAAATGTTACCTCAACAAGTGTGCCCAAGCTAATGGGACAACTAAATTGTTTCAGAAGGAGTATAATAATAGGGCTTATATAATAAAACTAGAGTATATATCCGAGTCGCACCAAATTAGGTGGTTCAAAGTATGTGTAGGTTTGGCTTAGATGCTGCTTAGAGCGTCTCGTCTATTTTTGGGCCCTAGAGCAAAAGATAAAAAATGGCCCTTAAAAACTTAGCGTAAAGAATAATTATTAATAGATTTTTTATTTTTTTATTGTTGATAATTTAAACTACTTTATAAAAAAGCACAAATCACTCATTATCACTTAACAAATAATATAAGTTATATGTAAATTCTATTTAAATTAATAACACTCATATACATAAAAATAAGTTTTTTGGAGCCTGGGATGATAGTTCGCTTTGCCCTTGCTAATTGATGGCCCTGATGCTGATTAGCCTCCAATTTAAATAAGAATCGGTTAATATCTATTTTGTTTTTATGTTGTCTATTCAATGATAATACGACCTCGAAACTTAAATAATTTTGCATTTTTCTCCCCTATATGTTAATCATGTTCTTGTCTAATTAACACTAATAAATAAAATAAAATATAAATAGTCTCAAACATAAATAAAGAAATTATTCTTATTTCGACGGTCATAAAATCTTGTGTCATTTTTAATTTTTTATGTGTTTTATGCTACTCAACTCAATATTAACATAGAGTTTTAAATCAAATGTTCCGAGCCATTGCTTAGGTCGACACAACCTTAGATTCCCCTAGACTATACATAGTCTCTCCCAGAATTTGATCCTGTATTAATGTTAAATATTTGATAAAATGTTTTTTTACAGGATATGCCAATGGCTAATAATTGTTTTAATTATTTGCCGCCATTGACAATGGACGATTATTTTCCACAAATGAATTTATCGGAGACAACAATAACGAAGTCTATAGATCATCATCAAGAGAGCAATATGGTGTGTGACAACCTCAAGGATTATGTGAAAGGAGCACTAATGTTTGAAGACATATTTGATCTTTGCTCAACCCATGGGACTTCCATAAATCTTCCTCTAGAAGACTAATCATCATATCATATGAAGCCTTATAATATAATACTATATATATCATACTTCTATATATTTAACATAAACTTGATTTTACAATCATAAAATGACCCAAAAAAAATGAAAAGGTGGATTATTTTTGTTATCCACATGACAGGTTGGTGGGGTTCATATATACACTTGGTGCTCAGAAGAAAAAGAATGGGCATTCTTAAAAAAAATCCTTTATTATTTTAATTTTGTTCTTTTGATGTATAAGAAAGGTATTTGGCCATGCTCCCATAGAGCGCATAAGAGCTAGAGCAAAATCAATTGCTTAGCCATAAGGAGGATAGGGCAAGCCATGGTCAAGATATTTGGGAACCATTTTTTTTCTTTTCATCTTTATAGCTTCACTAATGAGTTGTATCATTGGTTCTTATCTTAATTTTGTATGTGGAGTTTTATTTTTCATAATAGAGGTTGTGAACTTACTGGTTTTAATTCGTTTTTTATTAGATAGTCCCCTAAGATGTACGACTTTATTAGATTTTCTAACATCATAGTTAATATCTCATTTAACTCTGCATAGTTGTATACGTTACATACATGATATGATTTCTATCATAAGTTGCATTGTGCGAAGAGATCACTGTAAAAATTTAGTTTATGACAAATAAATCACAACAAAAGACAAAAAATTCGATTATATTATTAATATAATTATATTTATACTTCTTTTTGTTTAATAAAAGGCAAAATGGTTCATACTTAAAGTATGCAATACAAAATTATGAGTATTTTTAATAAAAAAGTAACATAAATTTATGCGAACAAAAATACATATTACATTAATTTATGTAAAGTATTTCAACTATTACTAACACACATGAAAATCAAACTTAACACAAAAGTATGAAGAATTATTTTATAAAAGTTTATACAAAGAAAATAATTTTTTTGTCATAACAATATAATATAAGTGATGTGTGTAAAGATAGTCAACTTAAATTATATTTGAATCAAGTATTGCATTTAAGTAACCAATAGTATAAATTAAAAATCCTAATTAAAGTATATTATCTTTTATTAATGTCAAAATATGCAATACACTAATTAATTAAAATCATATAATAAATAAATTCACCACTACATAATTGGCTTTAAGTAACACACATAAAGTGTAACTTAAAGTGCTTAAAGTGTTACTATAAACCTAAGGTAACACTTTTTTGGGTGCTACATCTGGCGAAGTAACCTATTCTCTTAGGCAACACTTTTACATACCTAACACTTTTAGAAGTGTTATTTTAAAAAACTTTAGGTAATACTTTTTTTTGCATATGTGACCTACAAAATATATCATTTTCTACTACATTAAATGATTTGATCTACAAATAAAAAATCAATTAATATAAATAATATTATAGTCATAGTTAAATATTAATAAAGTCAAAGATACAAATATTGGTCATAATATAGATCCTTTCTTTGGTTTGGTGAGCATGACTCTCAAAAACCTGGTAATGTGCGTTGGCATTCTGTTTGTAGTCCAAAGAAAGTTGGTGGGCTGGGTATTCGTAATCTGCACATCTGGAATATAGCAGCTATCGGGAAATTAGCTTGGCACATCTCTAACCTTAAGGAGTCCTTATGGGTTCGCTGGGTACATGGTATTTATACAAAAGGTGCCGATGGTAGATCTTCAATGCTCCGATCACTACTAGTTGGAGTTTGAAGAAAATTTGTGAGGTGAAGGACAAACTCCTATCCTGGATTAGTAGGGATTCTTACTCCATCAAATCCAACTACATAGACCTGTTGGATCCTAACTGTAGAAACATTTAGAGATGAAGAACGCAACAAGAGGGGGGGTGAATTGTTGTGTTACTCTTAGGGTTATTTTCGCCCTGTTTTTCTTGCGGAATTTTTATAATGAAAATACCCAAAGCAATATAAAGAAACTAAAAAGAACACAAAGATTTGACCTGGAAAACTTTCTTGCCCTTAAAAGAAAGAAAGCCACGACCCACTAGGGAATTCAACTTCTCTTATTAAAATTTTATGCAATTACAATTCTTATTACATAAAACTTCTATTCTCCTTCTCTTCTCTAGGCCTAACCTTCTCGTGTTCCTTCTTCTCGTTTCTCTTTTCTCTCTTTTACATAAATTTCTCACTTTTCCCCTTTAGACTTCCCAAAGTCTAAAATACACACTCATAAAAACCATACAAAGAAATTCTCTAAGATTGGATGAAAAAACAAGGAATAGCACAAGAAAATATTTATGGAATTAATTAGCAATTAAGAACACTTAATATTTCCCTTTTCTTGATCTTGATCTCACGAAATATTATGTGGGCACTCAAAATGATTTTTCTCAAAATTCTCTCCTTGATCTCCAATAATGCCGGTTATAAAAAACATTTATATACCCATAAAAATTAGGTTTAGCCATAAACCCATGATCTAATGATGTGGGATTAGTGGGCATGAACCGTGGAGTAGTGGGTGAAGATATTTGGGGGTTACTCCAAGTATTTTTCTCTTTTAGCTAAAAATAGATTAGATCCTATTTTTAGGGAGTTATTTTAGGATTAAATATTTTAAGAGTTAGTTAATTTAATTACCAAATTAGATCCTTGTGCTAACTTATTTTTTCATCTGTACAACAAAATAAAAAGAAAAATAAAAATAAAAATTATTTTCTTAATATCCGTTGACCAATTCTCTAACCAGTTGTTCTGGGAACACTGCATTGTCTCTATTTGGACAGTCTTTGATTTTGACCAATCTTGAAACTAATCCATACCTTCTAGTATATGACGTAGAGTAGCAATATTGTTCCACAACTTCCTAAGGTGCCATCGACGATCTTTTAATGATCGGATACATGACCCATCAAAACAATCTCAAACACAATTTGTTTATTTATAAAAGTTTAAGTCATCATCAAAACCAAATGGGCCAACACTAACATGCAATGTCGTTGGGTTAATGTCATTTGGAACAAACTCTCCATTCCAAAGACCCGGTTTATATGTTGGATGGCAGCGCTTCAGAAACTCAAGACCAAGGACAAACTGAGACTCATAGGAGTGATTGATGATGATTGTTGCCCCATGTGTGGTCTACAATCTGAATCTCATGCTTATCTATATTCGTAGTTGGAGTGGTCTTAAATTTAACCCCGTTGCTCGCATGGGCTTCCGGCATCTTAGAGGTAATTCCAATCCATGTGCCGTGACACTCTTTGCACTATGTATACGCCTACTGTCTATCACATTTGGAGATCCCGTAATGACGCGGTATGGAATGGGTTTGTGAGATCTCCAACCCACATTAGTGCTCTTGTGCGAGCCGGTGTGCGTAATCGTTTTCTTAGCTTATATTCATCAATAGATAATGTATCTATCAGTCGATGGCTTTCATAATTGGTGGTTCTGAGTAGTTTGTTGTTTTCTGTCTTTTAGTATTAGTTTGCTTATGTGATTTTGTGGGGTTGAATTGATCATGTGCCCCTGCTACTATTTTTGAGGGTGTGATGTTATGGTTGGGTTTCTACTCTCCTTGTTAGTTTATGAGATGCTGCTAGTAGCTGTTTATTTGAATTGCTGCAGTTGAGCTGCTATAGAAGCTTTTAGGGGTTGTCTCTTAGTGCTGATATAGATGCTACATCAGTTATGCTGCTGTCTTTTGTCTGTTTATGCATTGCTTGATGTTTTTGCTGAGGGGCTGTCCAGGGTCTTGATGTTGCAAGAACAGCTTTGTTTGCTGCTGCTTGTGCTCTTCAGCTTCTCAATTGTTGTTCGTTTTCCTATTGGTGCTATTGTAATGGAGCATTGTGTTCTGCTGGATGAGGTCAATTGCTCTGATGGTGTTATGCGACTGACTTTTGCTTCCTAACTGCCATTTGTTTTGATTCTAGTGTGTTATGGTTCTACTCCCTCTGCTGCTGCTAAAGAGCTGCTACCTGCTGTATAATTGAAGATGTTTCTGCTAATTGATGTGGTTGGTTGCTGCATATCCTGTTGTGATAGTGTTTGTTTTAATGCTGCTGTTGATGCCTCCTAGCTGTTGTGAAGGGTGCTCAAGTGTGCTGATTTTGTTTGTTGGCTTATGTTGCTAGAGGGTGCTCACATTCGAGAAATTTAATATTTTAGAATTGAGGAATTTAAAATAAATATTCGAACGAGAATATAATTTAGGTTGAGTGGATATAATTGTTTATGGGCTAAGATGGTGAAGAGATAAATTGGGTACAAGGTGATAAGTGCAATTATTTGCACTAATTGTTTATATTTTTATGCTCCTTTGCGGTGTTTTGAAGGCGATTCGGGGTCATTTCGTTCGGTTTCATTCTATTTCGGTGTCTCATGGTCTAAGTATGGGAAAACGGGTGAATTATGGTATTTTGAGTTGTTTTTGTGGGTGTTCGGTGCTAATCTTGTAAACATTGCTCAAAGAACGTATCAAGCTATCAATTTTGTCAAGCCATAAAGAGTAAAAGAGCAAAAGAGTAGAGAAGTGTTGTTAATGCAAAAGTTTTGAGGTGAAATTTGATACATGTCTACTCTTTTGGCCATAACTTTTGATAGGAATATATTATTAATGCAAGGTTTGCGGCATTGGAAACTAGACTTCAAGAGCTTTCCAATGGTATATTATATGTCCGATTTCGACAACCGAGCAAGAAATGGCGATCGTTTGAAGTTGCTGCAGTTTTTCAGTCCTAACCGCCGAGTCGGCGATTCTGTCCTGTCATGTGCAGCCGACTCGGCTTCCTGCTTCTGTTTTTGCACGGAAATTTTGATAATTAGTCTTTTGAATGGGCTTAGGGTTAAATTGCCTCATTAGTATAAATAGCATCTTAATGACTGATTAGGGTTCCTCTCTTCCTCTTTTCTTACTCTTATTTTGTTTTTCCTCTAGTTTTCATGAATGAGTTTTTTTAATTACTCTTAGCATTAGATTTAAATTATTGTTCTTCAATCTAGCCTTTGAGACTTAATCATCCTTCAAGTTTGTAAGCTTTTCTTTAGTGTTTCAACTTCCTTTGTTCTTAATCCATTGTATTAGTTTAAGCTTTCTTTGTTAGATTTTAAATAGTTGTTCTTTAATCTTCCTTTAATACAAGAGTTAATTTATTCATTATCATTGTTGATTAGTATTTATTGTTATTGTTATTAAGTTTTTCATCATTGCTCGTTTTAGTTTAACTCTTAATTCATTGTCATTCATGTTTAGCATTGCATTTGAAGTAATATTTATTGCATTCACCATGTCTAGTGAGTAGATCCATTTTCTAGGGTTAGGGTTTGAACCTATTAGTTAAGTATGAATTGATTCTTGGATGTGTCTATGAAACTATGGATTAAAGTGATTAAATTGTGCTAATTAACCCTAAATTAAATATGCTTTGTCGAACCATTCAATAGAACTAGCGTGTGAGATTGGGATCGCCTTTGCTTTAGGGTAAATTTTAGTTAAATTCTTATTAATTCGTTCAATAAAGTTAACGCGTGAGAATTGAATTAATAGGGTCTAAATCTAATAGTTAATCAACAGAGCGAGAGTTTGAGATTAACAAGATCATGTTTAATCACATAATTAATCCTACATTTCGTAGACACTATTGAAAATTGGATTATGCAAGACTTTAGGGGATTCCCGACACCCTAGATTTCATCATCATATAATTTAAACTCATTTTAATTATCGCATTTGTAGTTGTTAGTTCACAACCAATCAATCCTTTTTGTCCCTAAGCAATATAATCAATCGAAATTACCAAGTTTCTTGTCCTAGCTTCATTGTGTTCGACCCGCGACTACACGTACACCGTGCGCTTGCGGTTAAAATAAAATTTGCACATCACAAGGATATTATTATAGCAACCGGTCTTGGCCGAGACCGTCTCAGGCTGAGACGGCGCAACCCACCTTCCTCCTTCCTACTTTAAACTCAGATCAAAATTAGCAAACTTCCATAATCAAAACTTCCCATTTTAAAACCGCCAACCACGAATGAAAAAAAGGTAAGAATAATCTGCAAATTTCTCTCAATCTTGTTCGGAATTCCTGCAATTCATTCATTCCTTTCTAGAAATTACTCAAAAATGTCTGCAATGGAAGATTTAATGAGCGAATTTGACATGGAAATGACGTTACAAGCATTGAGAACAGAGCACGAAGAAATTGAAGGTGAATTTGACGAAAACGTATGTTTTAGTGAGATTAATGACGAACGATTTATATATCTAATTCATAATGGTGAAGAAATTACTCAAAAATTTTTCAGATATGACGCTTGATGAAGATGATAATGGTGAATTTGAGATGGAAATGATGGATTGTATAGCAGTACATCAATTGACTATCTTAAGATGAAAATTGAGTACTTTAGTATATGAACTGATTATTTTAAGAGGACAATTGAGTATTTTAACATAACAATTTAAGAAGTTAACATTATAACATTACATCAAGTTAAACAAATATGGATTGAATAGCATATCAATTGAGTATTTTAAGAGGACAATTGAGTATTTTAAAATAGCAATTGGGTAAGTGAAGTGTATACTTTAAGAGGAGGAATACTTTGATATATGAACTGACTATCTTAAGATGACAACTGAGTACTTTAATATATAAAATGAGTATCTTAAGATGACAACTGAATACTTTAAGAGGACAATTGACTATCTTAAGATGAAAATTGAGTACTTTAATATATGAACTGATTATTTTAAAAGCACAATTGAGTATTTTAACATAACAATTTAAGAAATTAAGAGGACAATTGAGTATGTTAAGAGGACAATTGAGTATTTTAAAATAGCAATTTAGTAAGTGTAGTGTATACTTTAAGAGGCGAAATGAGTACTTTGATATATAAACTGACTATCTTAAGATGACAAATGAGTACTTTAATATACTAGTTGTGGGGCCCCGTGCTACCACGCGGTCCCCCAAGTTACACTTTTGAATTCATTAATATTATTTTATACACTTCGATTAAAAATAGTAATATGAATGCAGATAATAGAATGTCAATTTGTGGTAAAAACGTGAAGGATGCAAGAGCTAAAGATAGCTAGTAGTGGGCAGCTGCATCAAAGTAGGGCATTTAAACATTAAAATGTTTTTGTGTTCTCCCATAAAGCGATAGATTGTTAAGAAAACCAACCAATTCAAATGCGAATGCAAATGCTATAATACTATCGTAAATCAATTGCTTGTTTAATGAAAAAGTATTAGAATCTATTTCAGAACAATGGTCATCTTTTGAAACAAAGGTTGAAGATGGAAGACTGCTCTCAAATATTTTACCAAATTTAAATACAAAATCGATTGGAAATATATCACGATTGAGCACATTTATTAGTTAAGTTCAACACAAGTAATACCAATACTTGGCTAAACCATAGAGTATCCAATATGGAATTAACTATAGAGTACATCTTTGTTATTTGGTTAAACACAACATAGGAAATGCCTCGTTAAACATAGATTAAATCATGGATATTGTAGCAGGTTAAATCCTTCAGTTATTTATGTTGTCATTGTCGCTGTCGTTGCCAGTGTCGAGGATAATGCAGGAAATTGTTGTTGATGTGCTATTGTACCTTGTAAGTGAACATGGCAGCAAAAGAGCAAATGTTGATATCGTGAAGGTGCTTTTGTCTTGGGTTGTTTGTTGCAGAGTTTACTGGCCGTTGCAGTTGGTATATTGACAGTTATACTTATATTGCAGACATCCAGAGTGCAATTACAATCGTCAAGCAGTGCTGTTGCAGATTCAAGGGTGCTACAACCATTGACCTTGTCTTCTCAAAGACTCAACAAAAGAAAGAAACAAAGAACACATAAATAAACCACAATAGATTAGCATATACAAACTCTTTAAAACTTACTCCACGACAAAGTAGACGTTGGAATCCTCAAATGCATCATAAATGTGAGCATATACGCGTTTCCGGACAAAGCTTTCAACATTTTCACCTATATGGACATCTTTAATAGCAATTGCCGATGTCATCTGTCCGACTGCATCAGTTTCATTCATTATTTTTGTTCATGTCAAAAAGAGCAAGAGAGACCAGATAACGAAATAAACCTAGAAGATAAAATAAATATCCAAAAAATAATAGAATTTCACTTAGCATCTACCAATGGGCTTCATCAAATTCATAGGTAGTGTCTCTTGAGAGGTTGACGCAAAATATCATTCGTTTCCTATATAGTAAAAGGACCCATTACTTGAATTGAGGGCAGCACAAAAGTAAATTGTTGACATCTCTCTTGCTGCAACTAGGGCTGTGCAAAACTAGACCGGACCGGCGGTCCAGACCGGAACCGGACCGGACCCGGACCGGTAGCATCAGGTCCGGTCTCCGGTCCTATAAAATTTCCAATTCCGGGTTTCCGGTCCGGTCCGGTCAAACCCGGAAAATTCAGGGTCGACCCGGATAGGACCGGTTAAATTATAATTTAGCATTTTAAAGTTCTGAATTATGACCTAAATATAAATAGCCCTTTTCAATTTTAGGGTTTATTTTCCTAAATCTGTTTGGCTTTTGCTACCGACAGCGGCGCACCTTCTTCTCCAAAATCCAAAGTACCTTCTCCAGACGGACGGTAGTACGGTACACCTTTTTTTCATCTTCTCCGGCAGATTTCTGCACTTTTTTTTCTGTTCATCTTTCTGTTCTGTTCATCTTTCTGTTCATCTTCTCTGGTATAGATTTAGTCTTCATTCATTTTTTAAAAAAATTTTCTGCACTTTTTTTACTTGTCATGAAATTTCTGCACTTTATTTGCTTGGTTTGTTTGAAAAAGACATCACATTTTTTATGAAGCTTAGTACAAAATACAAAGAGGGTCGGTTGACCTTTTATTCTTTTCTCCCCTTTTATATTTGGTGAGTGCTTTAATTGTTAGTAGATAATTTCTACATATATTTGTATTTTTTAAAGTAATTTTGGGGTGGGATGATGCAAAGTAATGGACTGGCAGTCGCAGAGCATATATATAGCAAACAAATAATTGCCGTTTTTTATCGACGACTATTATTATTGATGATTTTATTTTAAATTTTACTATAATAAACATCTTAAAATTTAAAGCAATATTTAATAGCCGGTCCAGCCGGTCCAACCGGTCCGAACCTGGACCGGACCGGAATTTTCAGGGTCGGACCGGAACCGGACCGGATGAAACAGGTCCGGTCTCCGGTCCTTAAATTTTTTGATTCCGGTCCCGGTCCGGGTTTGGACCGGTGTTCAGTCCTAGCTGCAACTGGCGTAACTCCTCAACCTCAGCATGTACCTTTTGATCTGCACATATTTGAGGATACTTGCACATAAGTTTACTTACCCCTTGTTTGCACATAAATTTACTTACCCCATATTTGCACAAAAGTAGTTCAATTGACATATTTTCACAAAATTAAACCTTTCAAAATTCTTCTAGCCAATTTCATGGTTAATTAGTTCAACTTCTAAGTTCTAACCAATTTCATGGTTAATTAGTTCAATTATATTACTCCCCATGCGGTAAAAAAAAAAAATTAAAACCCATCTTCAAAATTGCACCCAGTTTCATTATTGATACCACCAACCATTAAGCAACCCAGCCTTAAAAGCAAGGAAACCAAAAATCCAAATCAAATGGCCTGTTTCCTAAAGAACAAAACCCCAAATTCAAAAGTAATAAAAAAAATCAAAAAGAATTGATCCACATGCATTTAAAAAAAACATTTTTGAAATTGCACCCATTTTCATTTATCACTAACCATTAAGCAACTCAACCAGAAATAGGATGGAAACAAAAAATCCAAATGAATGGCCTATTTTCTGAATAACAAAATCCCCAAATTCAAAACTAAACAAAAAATAAATCAAAGAATCACACTTAACATGAATGTTCATCTCCATCTCCAACCACCTATTTTCTGAATAACAAAACCCCCAAATTCAACTGCAACAACGTGAAGCACCAGGAGATGGAAACTGATATTAAGAGTTTTATGGGCACAAGAAGGCTCAACCTCAATATCCTCATTCTGTAGGAAATCTGAATAGTGTATGATTGCAGAGCTTAAACTTATCAACCAAAGGAGATAGACTAATAGAAGAATAGGAAAATCAAAGAAGCATGTTTTACAAAACCCACTAATCCACCGTTGCATTTACTCTATGTTACTTTACCTATAGAGAAGGAACACTAATACACATCTCCGGCCAAATACACAAAATCACTTCCTTATCATAATTTGTATGTATAAACATTCATAAATCTATACATTCATAAATCTATAACATAATAATTGGAAAAAAAATTAAAAACTGGCCAAGGAATAAAACAACATAAAATTGGGAGTTTTACAAAATTAAATAGAGTAAAATAAGAGATTTAAGAAAACATAAAAGAATTTAAAAACTGGGAAAGGAATAAAACAACATGAAAGAGTAAAAAAAAATTTAAGAAAACACTAAAAACTTTTAAAGTTGGCAAGGAATAAAACAACATGAGATTGGGACTTTTACAATAATGAATAGAGTAACAGAAGATATTTAAGAAAACATATTGATGAATAAACACTGAAAAAAGGAGGTCGTTGGAGAGGACAATTGACAGTGGTCGTGGTGATGATTAGGATAAATTAATGGAGGATTTCTTACAGTATTTATATAGCAAATGAATTTATGAATGTAAGTGGAGAGGTTATTGTTTTAGTGTAGCGTAACTTGATCTGTGTATGCGAAGAAGAGACATCAAAACCACTGAAGATGAACATTTAAATTTCAAAGAAACAAGAATTCTAAAAATGTCATAAGCGACTTTATTGCTAATTAGGTATTAGGTATTGCAATCCTCTAACAAGAAAATTTTGGAGATGAATATAAAATGTAAAAAAGCAACAAACTCAAAAAAAGAAAACAAGAAAACAATGTTGAATGATCAACACCAGAATTAACAACTTTGACTATAAGTGTACTCGCCTTTTGCAGGATTGCAGCCATTGTAGAGGATTTGTAAGCTCAGATTCTCTCTCTCTCTCCACCGTAAAAATGGTTCTCCAATGATCAATTGACATAAATGCGACAAAAAAACCATAATTAGGTAAAATACATACCAAAAAACCCTAAATTGGGTAAAATGAGTACCAAAGAAACCCTAAATTAGGTAAAATGGCTTAAAAAGATTAAAAAAAAGTAGGAAAATCACAAAACAACAAAGCAACCTATTGTTTCAAATAAGAAATTAAAAGGAAATAGGATAAAAACTGATGAAAGAACCTGAGCGTAATTCAAAACAAAGCAACAAAATCAGGAAAAAAAACATAGAAAAATCACAAAACAACAAAGCAACCAACTGTTTAAAATGCTGAGTGAAATGGCGAAAACTGCACAACTCTTCACCTCGAATTCCATGATGATGTTTTACACACTTTTGTTATATATAATACAAATGCAAATCTTTAGCAGCTATGTAAACATCACAAACATACATCGTTGCCATGAGAAATGCACTCACAAATGAAGGCTAGGAACATATATACCCTACATGCCATAACAAGCAACATTGACTTTATATGGTTGCTTGACCTGATCATTATTTCGAAAGCAGTTGTGTCAAAAGAGAAGAACCGTAAGGAAATATATTTAAACATACCTCAAATTTACTTCCCACAGAAGAAAAAGGCAATCGACAGAGTGAGAGAGAGATACAAGATGGAACCAAAGTTTGGATTTTTACCGCCTCACATATATTCATCGTTTAAACCAGTTGAACTGATGACAAAATACTTGAATTTAGGCTGATTTGTGAACCTGGCAATTCAAAAAATGAACTTTATTCACAATGAGGGTGTTAAACTAAAGAGCATAAGATTGTGTGTGTGTGTGTTGTTCAAGTGAAGAGCACCTTGATAAGGTGTGCTAATGATGCACAGATTTACGGTCCATGATTATCATTTCTTGAATGCGTTTTCTTTATCCAGTTTCAAACCGGTTCGTTTGTTCATTGTAAAACATGAATATTAAATATAGTTCTAAAGTGAGCAACACAAAAACTATACTTGAAAATTAGAAAGAACCCACGAATGTCTTACCTCATCATTGTCATCATCAGTTTCCTTTTCCTCTTCATCGTCATTACTTCAATGTCTTCATCTTCATCCTTGAAATCTTGAATTTCTTTCAATCGTACAAAATCTGACAATAGTGAACAATAGCAATCCCATAACAAGGCACTGCTTTGGCTTTCCATAGATAATAGTTGCTTAATCACCTTGGCTAGAGTAAATACTGAAAACAGGACAATTGTAAAGATATCCAACTTGTTCAATATAAAAACGTTAAAGCTAAGAATTTAGTAGTATAAAAAGATAAGAAATTTATACAAAGAAATAAAATCAAAAATAGAACTTACTGGCTTCTATCAATTATCAAATATCCAAATCCTTAAGTAAAAAGAGTACGTGTTGTTCACAAAGGATGGGGAATGACATTGAAATGCTTAAGTATGAGGTCGAGTCTTCTAAATCTTGCAAAATATATAAAATATCATATTACCAACTAAACCAAAAGTTTACGCACATGCTTGAAGCCTCATATTATGTTTATATACTCTATCACACATTCACACCCCTCACATGAGAGCCCTTTCAGCTAAACGTGTGATTGCAAGATGCAACACATGTCGTCTTCATACTTGTAAATAAAAATATTTTAAATAATGAGTAAATGAGATTTAAACCCGTGAGCTTCAATCATATTGGCTTTTGATACCATGTCAAATGACCAACTAAACCAAAAGCATAAACACATAGTTGAAGCTCCAAGATAGATCACAAAACATCATAGTAGCTTAAATAATCAACTATCTACGATGAAGTACAAAAATGCATATTAAGCTATAAACAAACATACTCTAAACCCATTGATCAAGAACTTAATATATTACTCTGTGAGTCATAAATGGGTTTCACAACGCTTAAGCAAATGCAACATGTTGAAACAAAATGTATGTGTGATAGTAACTAACAGCTATTTGAATAAAACTCTCAATTCTCCCAAAGATAAATTAATAGTGCTGAAAAAAAAATGAAACATTTGGTTCAATAGCCAATGATTTTATTGTTTTAAGGATGGATGATGAGATTGCTCCCAACATACAATCGTTTTGTAAATTGCAACAAATAGAAGAGATTCAATTATCTGTACATAACATTACTAAACACACCACTTAATCTTGTCCGAATCAGGGCTATCAATATTTACATTTTAAGACTTTTCTTTCAAGAAACAAAACAAAACAACTTTGTTAACTATTTTGTTGGCCCCAATCAAGTCCCTATATTTTGCATTTTTGTATTTCAATTAATTTGTTAGGTATGTACACATTTGATATGTTTTTAATGAAATCGTGTTTATTTATTACTACATTCTTTAATTTTAACAATCTTTACCCAACAAACATAGAACACCCCAAAGCAAAAAAACAAAACGCTTTAAAAAGCATATCACATGACAAACCCTCCTTAAACGAACTCACCATATCACAAAACATGCCTAAAGAAATATCAAGGGCAAGAACATAAATTTATAAGTACTATAAACAAACATCGAGGTCAAAATGCCACAATTATTGAATAAAAAACTTTAAAAGCTTAAAATGTGACAATTTGATAAGCAAAATTCAAGAATATGAGTATTGGAACCATTTAAAAGCACAATTTGGATAAAAATAAACTTTGACTTACAATCACTTCAAGAGTCAACTCCAAAACAACAAAAGTTACGAATGATCGTTGATCAGAATCGGGATTCTAATAATCATGCTTCACTATGAAGATAATTAGATATAGACTTCTACAAAACGAAGTAATTCTTCAATTATTAACACACCAAAAACAATCATAAGCACAATTAACCAACTCAATAGTAAAAAAGGATGGATGATGAAATTGCTCCCAACATACAATTGTTTTGTAAATTGCAACAAATAGAAGAGATTCAATTATCTGTAAATAACATTACACACCACTTAATCTTGTCTGAATCAGGGCTATTAATATTTACATTTTAAGACTTTTCTTTCAGGAAACAAAACAAAACAACTTTGTTAGCTATTTTTTTGGTCCTAATCAAGTCCTTAAATTTTTCATTTTTTTATTTAAATTAATTTGTTAGGTATGTACACATTTGATATGTTTTTTTTATGAAATGGTGCTTATTTATTACTACATTCTTTAATTTTAACAATCTTTACCCAACAAATATAGAACACCACAAAGCAAAAAAAAAAAACAAGGCTTAAAAAAGCAAATCACACAACAAATTCTCCTTAAACAAACTCACCATATCACAAAACATGCCTGAAGAAAAATCAAGGGCAAGAACATAATTTATTGGTACTAAAACAAACATCGAGGTCAAAATGCCATAATTATTGAAAAAAGACTTAAAAAGCTTAAAATGTGACAAATTGATAAGCAAAATTCAAGAATATGAGTATTTGGAACCATTTAAAAACACAATTTGGATAAAAATAAAGTTTGACTTACAGTCACTTCAAGAAACAACTCCAAAATAACAAAAGTTACTAATGATCGTTGATCAGATTCGGGATTCTAATAGTCATGCTTCACCATGAAGATAATTAGATACAGACAAAGAGACAGTTACAAAACGAAGTAATTCTTCAATCATTAACACACCAAAAACAATCATAAGCACAATTAACAAACCTAAAAGTAAAAAAGAACTTCACTTGAATGTATTCTTCAATCATGAACACAAGTAACTATCAAGCCATCATACAACATTAAACCCACAATAAAACACACAAAACTCACAAATCCACAAAACAATAATTTCAAAACTAAGTCATGTCACAAACCCTTAAGAGCATAGAATCCCAAAAACAAACCTATAAAACCAAAAAACGTGCAAGAAAAGAACTTCAATTTTAGATTCTCCTCAATCACAAATCCAATCAAATTCAAAATCCACAATAAATTACAAAAAATATCCATACCCAAAAATCTTTACTACCCAAAAAACCAAACACATTACCTTAGAAGATGTTTATCAACAGGCAAACTCTAATCATGCAAAACAAACCCAAAAGCAAACTAAATAATACAAAAGATAGAAACTTTAATCATCTAATATGAATATCCAATCAAAAAAAGCAAGAAAACCGAAAAGCCTAAAAATAAAATCTAAATGATAAAACCCATTTCCTTTGACTGCTTGTGGATTTTGACGCTTGATTTGAACATTAATTGGGCTTGATGTGGATAAGAGAAAAGCATGAAAAATAGAAAATCCAAAAGCCTAAAGCCTGATAGAATAACAAACCCTCCTTAAACGAACTCACCATATCACAAAACATGCCTAAAGAAATATCAAGGGCAAGAACATAAATTTATAAGTACTATAAACAAACATCGAGGTCAAAATGCCACAATTATTGAATAAAAAACTTTAAAAGCTTAAAATGTGACAATTTGATAAGCAAAATTCAAGAATATGAGTATTGGAACCATTTAAAAGCACAATTTGGATAAAAATAAACTTTGACTTACAATCACTTCAAGAGTCAACTCCAAAACAACAAAAGTTACGAATGATCGTTGATCAGAATCGGGATTCTAATAATCATGCTTCACTATGAAGATAATTAGATATAGACTTCTACAAAACGAAGTAATTCTTCAATTATTAACACACCAAAAACAATCATAAGCACAATTAACCAACTCAATAGTAAAAAAGGATAAATGATGAAATTGCTCCCAACATACAATTGTTTTGTAAATTGCAACAAATAGAAGAGATTCAATTATCTGTAAATAACATTACACACCACTTAATCTTGTCTGAATCAGGGCTATTAATATTTATCAACAGGCAAACTCTAATCATGCAAAACAAACCCAAAAGCAAACTAAATAATACAAAAGATAGAAACTTTAATCATCTAATATGAATATCCAATCAAAAAAAGCAAGAAAACCGAAAAGCCTAAAAATAAAATCTAAATGATAAAACCCATTTCCTTTGACTGCTTGTGGATTTTGACGCTTGATTTGAACATTAATTGGGCTTGATGTGGATAAGAGAAAAGCATGAAAAATAGAAAATCCAAAAGCCTAAAGCCTGATAGATGTACATCTTCTGGTAAGCTCAAAAACAACCCAAACCCTAAAACTGGAAAAAGAAAGAACACTTGAAAAAAATGATAATGGATGTAGATTAAAAAATACCTGATATTCAAACCCCTGAAAAAGCTTTTGCTGAAATGAAAATGGAAGCCAGATTAGAGAAACTAAAGACCTAATTTATTATAGAAAACAAAATTATTCCGAAAAAAAATTAGAAAACAAAAGCAGAAAGATATGGGAGAAGAGGCAAAAAGAAGAAAAAAAAAAAGAATAGACATTGATGAATAACCAGAATGGCTGAGAAAGAGAAAAAGAGGTTAGGGAAAGAAGAAAGAGTGTGAGGAGGCACGGATCAACGACTACCGATACTTCTCACCAACACGTGGCATAACCATAGCTAAAGAAAAAAACACTGTTTGTTAGATCAAAATGAACAGTAAAATTTTTTGCTTCTTTTTTATAGTTAATAAATAAATTGAGTATGTTAAGATGAAAATGAACTAACTATCAAGAGATGAAAATCGATTACTTTAAGATGAAAATTGAATATCTTAAGATGACAACTGAATACTTTAAAAGTCTGGATAAATACTCCACAACAATGGCGAACAGATACGGGGAGATAGGATCTCCTTGGCGCAAACCCTTCTTAGCTTCGAACGGTTTCAACGGATTGCC
Organism: Amaranthus palmeri; assembly: GCA_019776075.1. NCBI lineage: Eukaryota > Viridiplantae > Streptophyta > Magnoliopsida > Caryophyllales > Amaranthaceae > Amaranthus > Amaranthus palmeri. The sequence continues at coordinate 3,694 of JAAKBH010000198.1, read as the reverse complement.
ATTAACTAGGAAGAAGACCAAGGCTGGACCACCGTAACCTCAAAAAAATCAGCCCGCAGGTCCACTCTAAAAACCACCACAAGCGAGTCCCTTCATGATGACAGACAGCATCACAGCGAACAATTAAGGGTTGAAAACAGTGAACACACAGTGGAGGACACAGAAAATGATAGGGGCGGGAACCCTCCAATTCCCTCGACACAATGATCATAGTCTCTTGGAATGTAAGGGGCATGAATAGCCCTATAAAAGCCAAGGAAGTCAAAAACTTTCTTGGTAGCAACAATGTGTCTGTGATAGGTATTTTGGAGTCTAAAATAAAAGAGACAAACGCAAAGAAAATCCAAAAAATTTTCGGGAATAAATGGAACTGGAGCACGAACTACAATCATCATGCGAAAGGCCGAGTGTGGGTTGGTTGACGTCATGACAGATGTAAACTGGAGATTGGTAATACTCATCAGCAATTTATTTCTACCAAAATAACACCCATGAACTCACATAATAGCTTCCATATTGTGTTTGTTTATGGGCTCCACAATGTTCGAGACCGTAGAGAGATGTGGAAAGATTTAGGGGACATTGACATACAAACTCCTTGCCTTTTTATGGGGGACTTCAATGCCATCTTCAAGGACGAGCACAGGAAGAATGGGTCACTAGTTACGACATACGAGACTCATGATATGAATCAATGGCTAGACAACAAGGAGCTTCACCCGATAAATGAAAAGGGTCACAAGTACTCATGGACCAATAGGGAACAAGGGGAAAACCGAACGCTCACAAAGATCGATCACGCATTTGGGAATCTTCAATGGTTGAATACCTACACTCATGCGTATGTTCACTATGCAAACTCCCAATCCTCAGATCACACCCCTCTTATCCTGAACCTCACAAGCCATGATCACACACAGAGTAAGTTGTTCCGTTTCTTCAATTACTTATGTGAGCACCAGGACTTCCTAAGGGTTGTTGAAGATGCGTGGAAGGCTAATGTTAAAGGGAAGGGGCTTCAGAGATTTTGGCACAAGATGAATAATGTAAAAACCAGCTTGAAAGGGTTGCACTCCAGAGAGTTCGCAGGGATTAGAGAAAAGATCAAAAAATGGGAGGATCTCCTTGATTTAGCTCAATCCAATCTTGAAGCTAGCCCCTTGAATACAGATTTCCAACAGCAAGAGAAAGAGGCGACTTCACAAGTCAGACACTGGAGAAAGATCGAAGATAAGGCTCTGTTGCAAAAATCCAGAATCAACTGGATAAGACATGGTGATGAAAGCTCTGCCTATTTTCATGCTTCCATCAAGGAGAGACAGGCATCCAATAGCATATACGAGCTTCAAGACAAGGAGGGTAACTGGATAAACTCCACTCATGAGATTCATCAGGAAATTCTCCAATTCTATCAAGACCTCCAAGGGACTGCAAACCCAAACCTGGAAGTCCTTGACAGAAGTATTATGAGAATCGGTCCACAGCTTGACAACTCCAACAGTCACAAGCTCATAGAGGAAGTTAGTGAGGAGGAAATCAAAGATGCGCTTTTTGGTATGAATGATAACAAAGCCCCTGGCATAGATGGGTTCAATGCGTGCTTTTTCAAGAGAACATGGGACATCATCAAGATTGACCTCATAGATACAGTCAAAGAGTTCTTCAACAATGCCAGCCTCTTTCATCCGTTCAACTACACCTCAGTTACCCTGATCCCTAAAACAAAACAGGCTAGCAAAGTTGGTGACTTTAGACCTATCGCCTGCTGTACAGTTATCTACAAGATCATCTCGAGGATACTTGCGGGTAGACTTCAGAAAGTAGTGGGAACTGTTATTGATTATGCCCAATCAGGTTTTATCCCGGGTAGGCAGATGGCAGACAACATCCTTCTTGCAGCAGATCTCATCAAAGGTTACACAAGGAAAAACAATAGCCCGAGATGCATGATCAAGATGGACCTCCGGAAAGCCTATGACTCTATCAGCTGGACATTCCTTTTCACTGTCATGAATGAGATGGGCTTCCCCCCAAGGTTCGTTGACTGGATCAGAACCTGTGTAACCACCGTGTCTTTCTCTATACTGGTGAATGGCTTGCCCCTGAAACCTTTTGAAGCCAAGAAAGGTCTGCGCCAAGGGGACCCTCTATCCCCCTATCTTTTTGCCCTGGCGATGGAGTACCTATCTAGATTGATGCATAAGCAGTGTGATTCGGCGAACTTCCAATTCCACCCTAAATGCAGAAACTCCAACATCACTCATCTCCTCTTTGCTGATGATCTTCTTATGTTCTGCAGAGCTGATATTACTTCTGTAAAAAGTATGATGAAAATTTTCAATCGCTTCTCCAAGGCATCCGGGCTAGAGGCGAACACCAGTAAAAGCAATGTCTACATATCCGGGGTTGACTGTCACACCAAACAGAGGATTCTTCACTTCCTCCAAATGGAAGAAGGGGATTTTCCGTTCCGCTATCTGGGGGTTCCCCTCCATTCCAAGAAGCTGAACTCTAGAGACTGCAGGCCTCTCGTGGACAAAATCATTGGTAGGATTAGCTTCTGTTCCTCTCGGCTCCTCTCTTATGCAGGTAGAATCCAGCTAGTCCGAGCGTCATCGGGGGTATGCAGAACTTCTGGGCCCAAATCTTTTGCCTTCCAAAAATATTAATCAAGATGGTGGAAGCTGTGTGTAGATCCTTTATTTGGACTGGGAAAGAAGGGTTATCTAGGAGAGCAGCTGTATCCTGGAAGCAGATGGTTCTCCCTTATTCAAAAGGGGGTCTTAATTTACGAGATATGATTTTGTGGAACAAAGCCGCTATTCTAAAGCACCTATGGAACATAACGCAAGGAAAGGAGAATCTATGGGTCAAATGGGTACATAGCTATTATTTGAAATCTCAAGAGATTCATGCCGCCAATCGTTCTATTCATGCATCATGGTCCTTTGAAAAGATCCTCAAACAGCGGGAGCTAGTGGAGAGGCTAGGAGGATGGGAGATCATCACGAAAGGAGGCACATACTCTATTGGTCGGGTTTACAATTTGCTGATCGCAGAAGAGCCAAATGTAAGATGGGGGCAAATTATGATCAAGAACGTAGCTAGCCCAAGCGCAAGATTCATCACTTGGCTAGCAATCCAGGATAGGTTGGCAACTAAAGATAGAATAGGGAAATGGATGAACCTGGCGGACGAAAATTGTGTCATGTGCAGTGGGACCGCTGAAACTACCCACCATCTCCTGTTTGAGTGTCCGTACAGCCAAGAGATTAGAGTAAGTTTGTTCAGTTTCCACCCTCGAGCCATCGACGAACCATCCTTCCATGAGGAAATCCAGCTGATGAACAAACTCAATAAAAAGAAGACGGACCGGACAAAGTTGATTGTTGGTCTTTGGACAGAGATGATATACAGTATTTGGCAGCAGCGCAACAAAAAGATTTTTGATAACCACACCCATAGGAAAAGGGAGATTATAGACGGTATAATCTTTAGGATTGCCACGAGAGTTAATAGTAGATCGATAGATATGCTTGTAACTAAGTAGGTAGTTTGTTGTTTGGACTTGCGCTCTTTGTTTTTGTTTAGAGCGTCAGCGTTTTTGGTGGCCCGGGGGGAGTTAATTTCCTTCCCGAGTGGTCTTTTGTATCTCTCTTGGTATATAATACAACTCAATTGGCAAAAAAAAAAA